>JAVXUP010001548.1:0-218760 GCA_033070095.1 Escallonia herrerae
CTTATTTTTGCTGTGGCTACTTGTTTAGATCCTAGGTTAAAGTTGCATGGCGTGAACGCCTCGATACAAGAGATATCGAAATTAATGTGCTACACAGCAGAGGAGACAACCGCACTCACAGCAAAAGTGAGCAAGAGGTTTGAGGAATTGTTCAACCTCTATCGTAATTCTGCTGACGTGCGCGGGCGAGCTACATCATCATCCACTGTTGAGAGGTATTATGCGCCATACCTTAAGGGCTTTGAACATCTAGTAGCAAGACAACTACCAGGTGAAGGTACTTCTAATTCGGCAGGTTCGTCTACTTTTTCCTCTTTTAATGAGATTGGTGTATATGCAAATACTGATCATTATTCTGATTTATCAATGCAAGAACAGGTTAATTTTAATTTGTTAAATTTTTGGAAACAAAATCAAAACATGTATAAAACTTTATCCCAAATTGCACGGGATGTACTGCCAGTGCAAGCCTCCACGGTTGCTTCAGAGTCGGCATTTTCAGCCAGCGGGAGGGTTTTGGATGACAGGAGGAGTCGTCTTAACCCCGAGTCGCTCGAGCTATGTGTATGTTGGAAGGATTATCTTGATGCGAAATACCGCGAGCAAGATAAACCGATTGATGATAGGAAGAGCAGTGACTCGGATATTGAAGTACTTCTGATGATTAGGTAATTTCTTTTTATTTTCCTTCTCTTAAGTTTTAAGAATAAATTTTTTCACAAAATATACTTTTTTTCCATATATATAAAATAAATTTTTACAAGCAAGATATATATTTTTTCGAATATATAAAAAAATAGGTAACTTCGCCTGTTTGTTTACAAGCAGCCGGTCCCAAGCCCGGATAAAAGGAGGAGGGCCTATGAACACATTTATTTTTCTATACTTATTACTAAAGATCGTCTCGAGAATTAACATGTATCAATCCCGGGTTTTCGGCTAATTAGTTTGAAGTAAAATATCAAATAGTAGAAACAGTCTTCTTAAATAGTAATAATTGTTATGTGTTAAGATTTTATTAATAAAGACCACCAAGAAGAGTAAGAAAAGATTTAACATATAGCAAAAAATAAAATGAGAGACAAATAAATATATCTATACATACATACATATATATATATATAAATATTACATATAATGAAATAAAATGATAAAAATTAGATTTGTTAAAATTTGAAAATTGGACATGCCTAAAGATGAAATTTAAAATTGAATAACAAGAAAATTAAAAAAAGGGCCCGGGCCGGCCCAAGCCCGACCCTAGAAATTGGGCTTGGGGCCTGGGCCTAGAATTTCCCCTCAGCCGGCCCGGCCCGGCCCGGTATGGCAGCCTCCTTGGCCAGGCCCCGGCTCGGTTTCGCTTCAAGCCCGATGGACCCGGGCCGGGCGGCCCAAGCCCGGCCCGTTTGACATCTCTAGAGAGAGCCTGGTGACGGTGGAGGTGGTGTGGTTGTGGTCAAACTTCACAGTGCCAAGTGTACGAGGTGGTGGGATGGCGTGTCAAGCTAAAGGGTGGGATTAGTGCGGCCACCGGAGATGTGGATGAGGGCGGAGACGATGACGGGGAGTGCTCTAGGTCCCTTGGCAAAAATGGGACGACCAGGTGGTTCGTGTCGGTTTGGAGTCCGTCACGGTCAGCCAGGGCCCAGGGGAGTGTTTTGCGTAAAATAGTCAACGATGGTCTTTGTGTGGTGCATAATCAAAGAGAAAAATGAAGTGGGAGGGTGACTGAGTGAACATGGGATGGCTGGGAACCATGAATTCCTTTTTTTTAATTAAAAAAGAATGTGTGAAGTGAGGACTTTGCCAAATGTAAGCCGAGTGGACACACGTTATCGATTCCGATTTTGGGAGGAGATCTAGTTGGCCGCCAGGTGTAGGCAGCTTACACGCGGCAGGGGGAGAAGTTGACTTGCCGTCATGCCACGTGGAAGCCAGGAGATGGTGGGTTACTAAGCCGGGTTACGGCCGTACGTGCAACTGACAGGACGAGGTGTTTTTTGTCCCCATCACTCTCAGAATTCGAGAACCTTCCTGTCTGCGAACTCGTTTTTCTTGTTTTGGTTGGTTATATTATTATTATTATTATTATGCAACGAAGGTGGGAGCCAAAACGACTCAATATTAAAAAGTTTGTTTCTGATTGGCTAAAAGCTCAATACCTAAATGATCCCCACCTAATGCACAGAACGCGGGACACATAGAAGCGTGAATCAGATTCAATTAGGATCGTAACCGGAAGCTCGAAGGCTAAAACCCGAATTAGCATATTCAAGTAAAGGGATCAGATGAACTTTGGACGCCAAACTGGTGGGGCCTGTGTAACTAACTAGCTAGGGACCGAAGATTTGACTACTTTCCAAATACATTCCTAAAGAACTGGAGCAGTACAAAATACTAGCATCAAAACTTTATGCGCTGAGATATTGATTATATGCAGTTCAATTCCATCCAACACAAACTATGGTTTACAGCAAAGATAACAGCAACAGCAATGAGGGAGAGATTCAAGTGGCATGGAGCCATCCCTGAGACAAGACTGCCTACACTTCACACGGCATCCAGCCTCGGGCATGCCGAGTGTACCTTCTTTCCTAAGTCCACACTTTGGTAAAAAGCAACCCAAAAACTGCTTTCCAAGACTTATGGTTAGGGAACCAACTTCGACACCTACAAATATTGGTCAACAAATAAAAAATCAACCACAACATGCCCTGCTGACTTTCTGAATTCTGCCTAAAACTAACGAAATCATCAATTCTGAAGGTCCACCGGATAATCTGTCAAGGCGACCCATATTATTTGGTTCATCCCCCTGTTGAAGTCCCACCAGTGGTCTGCTTAGCCACATATATTTGCCTTACTTTTGATGGGGGAAAAATCTTTTCTGCGCCCAAAGACTGGTTCCTTCCATGAAACCCCATCCTGCGGTGGGACCATTCACCTACTGAACTGTTCTTTTGAGACACCCCTCCTCTCTGATAGCCATAGCCTGTGGAGTGACTATACTGCTGGTTAGAGAAATTCTTCTGCTGGGAATGCTGAGTTTTAAAAGCATTGGAGCTCTGGCTACTAGTATTGTTGCTACTGACACCGCGAATTGTGCGAGTCACGCCAACATTTTCAATGGCACTTCCAGTGGAGCTCTGATTAACAGCACCTTGTGCTGACACACTAGCAACAATGGAGCTTGATGAGTCGACTAACCCAAATTCGTCAGGAAATCGGGTGGCTGATGCGTCTGCCACCAAAGGAAAAGTTCTGCCATTTTCAGATGGTGTCGAAGTTCGAGACTCCGGGAACCTATTGGCAGTTAATGATTGCTCAACAGGATGTCCATGGCTGAACTGAGAAGGCAGTATACCCTCCGCTTGTTGCTGCAATGGCAGTGACAAAGGAACAGAGTGAAGAGGGGATGCAGGAATATGAGACCAGCGAGCTTGAGCTGACATGTCAGGCGCAGACTGGAAACAAGTACAACTAACTGTTAGTTCTGTCTAATGAGAACCAAAAGTAAGCTAATAACAAGACAGGCAACAGGACATTCATCAAACCACCCACCACCCCGTCACAAAAGCCAACCAAAAAAAAAAGAAACTCACAAAAATTATAGCTGTCTCAGGGCACGGAAATTCTTTCTTTTCCTATATTTCATCATCATCCGAGCCTCCGTTCCCATTTACCAGGGTGCTCAACTTAAAAACTACGTAATTTGAAAGTGTAAAATTATAAGGAAATCATAGAGGCACCAATTGGAGTCAGAAAAATGATTTGGTTCCAAATAAGATGCTACAAGTTGGACTGTCTGCAAAACAAAATCCAAGGATAATGAAAAAAGTCTTCTTCGGAATAGCAAATCATAATTTTGAGGGTTAGTGACAAATTTTTCCCCTGAACTACAGACGCTTTTGCAAGTAGGTCTCCATAATACCCACTTCAAATACCTTGTATGTTCACTTTTTGTCCAAGTTGATGTCTGTGTAGCACGAGACCTAAAAATTGGGACAAAAACACCATTTGGAACACCCTCCAAGCCAAAACAAAAAAGTAAAACATCAACATAAAAAGATCCACCAACTCTCTCCTTTTACTCCCACCATCACTGCGTATATTTCTCTCCACTCACCTGCAACAACCCATCATCCCCGGCCACACGAAGCCGTTACAAGTAGTCAAGTATCACATCCAAAGCAAAACCTCCCCTAATCAAAAGGAAGTACATAAACCAAGCAGTCAAGCTTCTTTATTTCTTGGCGGAGGGGGGGCACAGTTGGACCCCTTCAACCACAACAATACATCTCCCAACCCACTGCCAACCCCATCCTTGGTTTTCTGCGTTAAGTGGAAACAAGCTGCAGCCACCGAAACAAAACTGGGGTAATGAACATCAAATTCATTGTTATTTCACCCTAAATTGGATTTCATTTGGACAGCACAACTCTTTAATAGTTTTATCTGCCACCTGGGCAATTTTGGAATGTTGCACCTAACTAATTAACGAATATCAAGTTAGTGCCACCGAATTAAAATGACTTCTATCTGGTGATTTGTGTCAAATATTGAACAGGTAAATTCTGTTATATGTTTCTAAACTGCTGTCACAGTCACGTTCTGAACCACTACGTATTTTTGCGGACTTGCTTGCAAAAAGTGACATTTTGTCATTTACTGTTCAAGTAAACGTAATGTTACCTGGAATGGAGAAACATCAAACATGGCCAAAGGGGAAGCCATGGGCAGGAGTGGCGACCCAGGAGCAAGATGCTGGATGGGAGCAGGCATGTTTGAAGGATTCCGCTGTCCAGAAACCATATTCATATTCATGTCTCCATCACCAATGCCCATGGCAGAAGATGTGGGGTTGTGCTTCCAATCAGGTTGCTTTCCAGATGGGATGTACGTTGCACCCATAAAACTCAACCCAACCTGGCCAAATTGTCCGACCGGTGTATAATGATTATAGACCACCATGTGAGGGGGGCCTTGAACCCCTGGCATACCTCCAGGGGGACTAATAAAAGGACCAGTGAATCCTGATGGATGACCATAAAATGAGTCCAGAGTGGAATGGCATTGTTGCCAGGTCCCTAGATGCCCTGGACCTGACACCGTACTCTTTTGGGACTGTGATTGGGTGCCACCAGATTCTTCTTGAGGACCAAAAGCAAAAATTGGACCGCCCAGCATAGGATTCATCTCATAAAAGGGAAAGTGAGAGGGAGGGCCCCCAGGGAAATGGGAAAGCATCTGGCTTAAAGAATTCTGTGGACTCGGTAAAGCTGGCCACAAGGAAATTGGCGGAGTTTCAACAGAGAGGTCTGCAGGAAGAGAGACACTTAGAGACTCTTCAGCCCTCGATTGACTTCCTGATTGCAGATCACTAGCCACACCTGCAAGAGATTGGAAAACCGCTCAAATTAGAAACTAAATTTCACACAGTAATCTAATGAAGCAAAAGCAAGGTTTTTGGTTATGGAAGAAGGGAACAAAATTATGACCTGTAACCACGTCAACATCTGCACCCCCAAAACTTTTGGAATCTGAAACAGAGACAGAACCCAGCCCGCTCCCCCCAATCTCATCGCTACTAATAGCGGCAACTGCAATAGCCGAAGCGGCTGCCTCAGCTTCAGCTTCACAATCTTCTAAATGAACACAAGATTCACTCGAGTGCTTATCTTTTTCAAAAAATAGAGTACAACCATTCTCAGCTGGCGAAAGATTGTGAGAAATTTGGATGTCAGATCGGAAAGGCCCAGGAGGTCCGATCCCATGTGAAACAACACGGCTGCTGGGAGGGAGGACCGTTGGAGATGTAACAGCACCTGAATTGGAAGGGAAAACTTTTATCAGAGGCACAAGAACTGCAACTTCAAGAAAATATACTTAACAGGCTACAGATACTTACCAAATTGAATTTTCTCACCAGCAAGCAGAGAATTTATTGGGCTTGCTGAGGATGATACTGATTTATCCTTTACCAAGTCGGATGATGATGATGATGATGGCAAAATGGTGTCACTAATTGGAGTAGTACGACCTCCCATAGACGTAACGTGTGAATCAAATCGGGCAGGCTTCATAGCCTCATCAAGTTGCGTCTGTGTTAAGGCCATAACCTACCAGATACAAATAAACCAGGAATAACTATATAGAGGTTAACTTGGCAAAAATCTTGGTACAACCCATTCCATTGGGAAACAGCAAGAACAATATTTAAGCCACTTTACCCCAAATTAAAATCATCCGAAGTCACAAACCTCACGAGTATAACACTGTCAGCGTCCAAGTAGTCTTGCATTATACAAACATAAAGGAGATGAAATAATTTCCTACTATAGCCTGTTACTTAGGTGCCAATGCTTGGAGCAAAGCTGAAATGCTCAAGCTTGACCTGGGTGAGACAACGGATAGCAATTTCGTGCAAGTCTGACAAAGCTTGTATTTGAAATCAACTCGTGGCCAAACATGAGCAAGGCCTCTTGCACGACTATTGTGTGTAGATGCAATAAGCAATATATAGGTTGTCAATCATGGAACTTCCCTTTTACTTTTCTTTTCCTTTGTTAATTTGTTGGGGTGGGTGGGTTTCTCTTACTTTGGTGGGTGGGCGGGTGGATTGGATCAAACACAACCAAATCAAGGCTTTTAACAATTCAGAAACTAAAACCAGTTGACTGCCCGAAACTTAAAAATTCATCAGATCTTAGGGAATGTGTATATTCTTAGGTTCCAGGTTAAGCAGTACCATGGCGGAATATTTGGAATACAAACTTCGTAGGACTAAAAGAAGATTTGCAGGACAATTAAATATCCAAGGGAACAAATATTAAGAAGAATAAGTTCGTGTATCTTTATTCAGTATTGCACAAAGGAGGGAACTTAATGAGGATGTTTACATTGCATCGTAATATTCCTCTCAAGTTGGAGCAAAATTTCATTGTGAGGCACTGAGATTAGCTAAGCTCATGGTAAAGAATGTTGGGTAACTAAGAAACACCGCGAACATAAGATGAGAGTAGCTAAATGTGAACATTTAGGTGAATGAGCAGCAAAAAAAGGCAAAATAAAATCAAAAAATGAGGATATTGAGAGAAGGTGGGGTGGCAGTGTGGCAACTGGCACAATTGAGGAACAACGAGGGAACATCACTTGAGGATAGTATGGTCACGTCCAACTTAGGTCATTAAACACCCCTAAGAAAAAGTTTTTTATGCCAAGTTGATGGAGTAAGATGAGGTATGTACGCGTAGAACAAGACGGCTAGAGGTTATCAAACAACCTGCACTTGAATAGTTTACAATGAAAGAAAAGGACTCATGCAGCCAACCCTACATAGTTTGGTGCAAAGGCTTAAATGATAAAGATGATGACGAGTATCATATGCAGAAAGTCAGAAACGTGTCCATGTAACGACAATGGGAAAATCAAGGAGAGAGAGACGGGAAAAGACAGTGGAAGAGAGGCTAATGTGGTTCCATAAAGATGCAGGAGCTTTTTTCTCTAGACAGTAAAATTTAAAAATAAACTACAAAACCCGCTAAGCTTAATTAGACCCAAGTACAAAAAGTTAGCCAATTGAAGGTAAAACAAGCATTAAATACATCAAACGCTCTAAATCATAGTCCTTGCCCCCAACTAAAGCTACTGACCAATAGTAATTAAAAAACGTAGGAGGTTGGAGCAGTACATAGATTTAAAGATCAAAAGCTTCTTTTACTTATATTGTTTCTGGGGGATGTTAATGTATGCATGATAGTGATAGTACAGAGGTAAAAATACCAAAAAATAAGCAGCTGATCATATGAAACAGAGGACGTATAGAAAGTAATTAAGCACAAAATAATAGCAAAGAATCCAAGACAAAACATGGGACCACCAAATGGACATCTAAATATTCTAGCAAGAAATATTATAACTATCCTAGAAGTTACTGCCAAGCAAAGAATAACAGTTTTCCACACCTGTTGATTGATCCGTGCATTACTCCAAGAATTTAAAGATGTTTGAACACTATCCAGGACCTTATTCTTGTTTTCAAAAATTAAATTGGGCCCCAGGTCCTTCCCACCACCAGATACAACAGGAACAGAGCCTGTTTGGAGGGACCTGCAAAAATAGAATAGGAACACATCAAGATGAATGTATATTCTCAGGAAATATCAATCTAAAATGAGAAGCATATACTTGATAGTTTGGGATCTTATATCAGCATGCGCATCGGCATTCGTTGTGGGAGTGCCAATTGGAGCCAGTGGTTGAGCGCTCATAGTAGAAAAACCTGATGATACTTCCTTATTGACAAAACCTCGCCCGTCAGAGACAACATAATCAGAGTGAACATTTTTCACCGCTTCTCCACCCACCGACGAATAAATTTTATTCGACCTGGTGGGGACCACAGTACCTTGAGCAGCATAGCGAGCTTTCCGCTGTGGCTGGAATAAAGATATGTTGTAATTAAGTAACAAGAACTTCACTGCAAAAAGAGGAAGAGAAATTAAAAAATAACTTGCATCGTAACCTTTGTGACACGAGACTTTGCCTTGATTTCTTTTTCTCTCTGTTCACGTCTATCATTCAGCATTTGCCTCTTTGACCTAACCTCAATAAAGTCATCTTCATCACTGGGCGCTTCTATACCAGGTTGTTTGAAAATGCGTACAATGCCACTTTGCAAGGGAGCATCGACATCGTCCTCAGTATTGTTCCTTTTCAAGTTTCCCTGCCCAGAGTTACCCTGACTGCTTGTCGATGCTCCTTTTGTAATGCCCTTCCCCGCCCTACTTTCAGAACCAATTTCCTGAGAACTGATTGGATCTGAACTCAAACTTCCTGACTCAATTGTCTGCTGTGGTGGTTTAGTAGACATGGTACCATGCTTAAACCCACTTCTTGTAATAATTCCCACGTTTTTGCCATTTGAATTTGACCTATCATCAGGCCCTGAGTTGCTAGAAGAAACCCAGACTGATGGTTGCCTCCTATCGCCATTCTCCCGAATTCGAAACTCAGTTCGTTGGACAGCACGTCGAGGTCTCCTCTGATATCCAGTAGAATCTGAACGAAATGCCTCAGAAACTGGAAAAGATGATCTCAAGCCAGAATTTCTGATGGGATATGCAACTTTTTTCACCTTGCTGCCAGATAAATGGCCACGAGCCCCTGACACATTAAAACCTTTTTCACCAGAAACAGACCGGGATAATGCTGGTGCCGCCCGCAATTGGCCTTCAGATCCTTTCTCATCTGACGATGGTACAAAATCCTTTACAACTTTTTTCTGGTTCCCTTTATGTTCAGCCTGGAAACCTGGTTGGGACCTTGTCCTGATATCAGCAGATTGGGAAATCTCAGTTCGACCCTCGCGTATTAGAACATTGTTTTCTCCACTTTGTCTCACAGAAAACGAATTTGGCCCACTTGACCCGCTCTCATGAGACACATCCAGCTTCCTTGAAAGGGAGTCAGACTGATTATTGTCTTTCTTCACAGCGTGGGTAGAAGTATCTTGACCAGCTTGAATAGGCAAAGAACTTCCTGAGTTCTGGTTCAAACTGTAATGGTTCTGAACACTGGGCTGAACAAAAGAAACTGATTGAGGAGTCATTGGCAAAATTCCCTGGGAAAGTGGACATGTATATCTTAGCTGACCAAATTGGAACAGAGGGGGTTGGGACGGGTGCATATGGGTCACAGATGGACCAACAGGTGGATGCAGATGGAGGGGCATCTGTATAGAACCAATTTGTATGGCTGGAACAGGAGATGGTATCAGAGCCGGACCAGAGAAGAGCCCAAACTGAAGTTTAATTGGCAAATCACCCTGACTTGGAAGAGAAGATACGGAAGGCGTGATTGCTTGATCAGAAGAAGAATGTGATACCATGCCAACTGAAGAAGATAGAGCATGCTGATCAGATTGACTGGAAGCATCAGCACTATCCAAAAGATCAGATGCTGCTGTGGTATGGGGAGCATTTAAAGGCTGAAAAATTACATGCTGGATGTCCATAGGCTGAAGGCTTTGCCCATCGCCGCGTATCCCACCAACAGCTCCCTCTTCTCCTACAGTGCCAACAGAAACTTCAGGGATCCCAAACTTATTTTCCTCAATCTTTGAATTCCCATCAAAGTCATCACATGGAATTCCAACTTCAACACCCTCGTCAAAGCCTAAGACCAAGTTGTCCATCATATGGACTGAATCTTTCTCCTCTAAGTGCATCTCTTCAAAATTGTGGGTCAGGTCAATATTCTCATCATCTCCTTCATGCACTTCATCTTCTTCCTGATAACCATCTTCATCCTCATCATACTCTTCTGGCTCCTGCATCTCTTCATTATTTTCAGTCTTCCAATCTTCATCCTCGGCGGCAGATATAGAACTTGACGCTGTAACTGTATTGTCTTTACCAGATCTTTCAGTCAAGACCACTGATTCATGGTCGGAGAGAGGTATCCCTTTTACTTCTGCTGTGACAGGTATTGCTAGAGAATCCCCTGATTCATCCAACTCATCATGTGAAAGATGAGGTGGAGAGCTAGGCGGACTTGAAACAGAAAGCGACGACTGTGAGTCACACCTTGGTGTAGTACTCTTATCGGCTTTTTGCTCTTCATTCATATTACTATCTTGCTGGCCATCATATAGTTCAGATGTTTCAAACTTCTCCTGACCACCACCATAATATTCTGTCTGCAAAGCAGAAATGTCATTCTCTAGGGAAGTAGAAGGACCAGCAAGATCATTCTCACCTCTGAAAGATGCTTTGTGCATAGTAGCTACAGATGGAGGGGGAAGGACACGGGGCTGTCTCAAGGAATATCGTGACCTTCCGTAAGAGAAAATCTCATCTGCGTCAGAATTTGGATACAGTTGTTCTGGGTAAGGAGAATGAGGACTGCCATGAGAACGACCCTGTCCCCATCCAATGTCACCATACTTTCCAGCAAAATTCTCATACATATCCGACTCAAGCTCCCTGTTTCTCTTGAAGTGGCCTCCATCCCCAGTAAGGTTCCACCTATGCTCCTTTAGATGATCAAAGTCATCCGGATTAGGTTCTTGCATGCCACCTTTGACATGAGTCCTAGAAGACATGTATCCAGCTCCCCCATAAAATTCTTTCCTGGGGAATGCTCTTCCACCAATAGATGCATCACGCCTTGGACTGTGGTGACCATTCTCCTGGTCCTGCGGTTGGAAAAAAGAGCTGTTCCCATTTTCAAATGCATCCCTCCTCCAAGGGTCAACAGGCTTTCCTCTGTCCAAAAAGCCAGAAGAACCATCTCTAGGTGGTGAGGCCCAGAACTCAACTCAAAAGGTCTGTTCACAAATGATGAATCAGAAGATGCTGAAGTTGTTATTCTCTCCACCATTCTCTCACTATCTTCCCAATTGTCCAGATCCAATGCCCTGGAGACAACTTTTTCCATCAGATTGCCTGACGCTTTCTCTTCAACAACAGCGACTGAATTACCGCCCTTCACTGTTTCAGCCTCTCTCTTGGCCATTTTTGCCTCCAATTCCAAGAGTTTTTGTCTCGCAGCTTGTTTTCTTCTCTCTTCCTCAGTATCCATCCTTCTCCTCTCCTCTTCTCTGGCTATTTTCTGCTCTTCGGCTCGTCGAAGAGCCTCCAACCGGTCCTGCTCTGCCCTCCAAGCGGCCTCTCGGGCTTCTTCTTCTAGTCTTATCCGCAGCTCT
Source organism: Escallonia herrerae (assembly GCA_033070095.1). Classification (NCBI taxonomy): domain Eukaryota; kingdom Viridiplantae; phylum Streptophyta; class Magnoliopsida; order Escalloniales; family Escalloniaceae; genus Escallonia; species Escallonia herrerae. The sequence continues at coordinate 11,708 of JAVXUP010001548.1, forward strand.
TCCTCTTCCCTAATCAGCCTCAGTCTCTCCTCTTCTTCTCTCCGAGCTTGTTCTAAAGCTCTTTCCTGTTCCTCGACCATGCGCTGCCGCTCCATCTCTTGCAGCTTCTGAACTCTCTCGAGTTCAGCCTCAAAAGACTCCCTAACAGGGTCGTGAAAATCAGCATCCTTAACGGCGTCCTTTTTCTTCTTGATTACCCCCACAAGACACCCTGAAAAGGGATCTCTTTCATCATAACCAGTCGAGCCAAAGTCTTTCAAAAAAGGATCCTCTACATAAGGTACTTCGCTCTTTGAGAATGTACGTTTCTCCCGGCCAAAATTCAACCATGGATCATTTGTAGGAAGCCCTTTACCACCTGAAGAAAATGAGGATCTGGAAACTGTGCTATTCTGAAAAGCATCAACCCTATATCTATTGGATTGGTCAGCACCATATCGGTCTCTTGTATGCCACTCAGTATCTCGGTTGCCAAATAATTCCCCCGTGTGATTCCAGTGCTGTCTCCCTACTTGTCCATGCCCGATATCCCGCCTTCCGAATGCAGTAGCTGCAACTCCACCATTTTGAGCATTATCCCGGTAGGCTGGGGTGTATTTACTCTCCTTTCCTGTTTCTCCGTAAGGACCAGGTGGCCTGCCAATACCATTTCTGTCATGCACAATTTGCACACTACTAAATCCATCCTTTTGAATTGGTGAATTTCTCCACAAATTGTTTTCCCTGCCTTCCCTGCTGGGTGTTCTAACATCCCTGCGATAGGGATCCACTTTTAGAGTTTCGCTGGAGGAACCATTCTGAATTTCATGACCACGTTGACCCCACCGTTCTAAATGATTATTAGGTAGCTTGTGCGGAAAAATACTACTCCTTGGCATATCGAATTCTCTATCCCAATAAGCTTCAGCTTTCTGAAACCCGCTATCTCTGCCTCGATCTACAAAACCATGGCCAGTATCTCTCTCGTCATCAGCCCAATCAGATCTCGGGTTCAACCGAACTAGTGGCAGCGGAGCTGGAAAGTCCTCCTGTTTCCGAACTTGATCAGGCATGCGTGAACCGCCCAACCTATGAACCCCGCTACCATTGTCATTCAATCCACTTCCTGATGTATGCTGGGAAGATTGCCCATGTGGACGCATATGAACAGGCAACCCGAGAGGATAATTTCCCGCCCGGTCATTCGATAAACCCCCCTCCACAATCTGCTTCTGCCTTTGAATTGAACTGTCTTTTTGTTTCTGCACGGGGCCAGATGATGTTGTTGGCAAGGCAGCATGCAAGGAAGGGAAATCCTCACCCCTCAACACCATGGCTCTCTCTGGTTGATAAGGCTTAACAGCTGAAACAGCACCTGTAACCCCAACACCACCTATCCGAGCCGAAGGTGGCATGTAAGTGCTACTATCCCTACTAACACTGTCAGTAGGGTGCACACTCTGCTCCACACCGTTGGTTGCTGGAGTATCACCCTTCTCTTGGGAAGCAACAGCCCCCGGCTTCGTCCAACCCAAACCCGAAGAAGTTGGCCTTGACCCATTTCCCACACCGGCACCACCAGTCGATCCACCACCCGATCCCGATGAATCGAATCTCTCATGCTCTTTCCTCAACGATGGCAAATTCAAGGGGGGCGGAACAGATAGTTTCGGTAGAGCTGCCTTCTGCGTGCTCCGCTGCCGCGACAAAACCACCATTCCACCTCCTCCTCCACTAACTTGACCGCCAGAACGGACGCGGCTAGCTGGAGCCGGCCCATGAGAGCCACTATAAGATGGATGACTATGATGAGAAGGCTGTCCATACGACTTGTTTAGATTCACCGACACAAATTTTGCCCCGCCGCCGCCGCCAGAACTGGCCATCGTAGACTCCAACCCGAGACCCTAATCGGACTGACGGATTCAAAACCACGCCAAAGCATCAAACCACTAGCCCTAACTTCTCTCTCAGCAGATCTCGGCAGCCAACGGTCGCTAAATCAAAACCCTAGAAACCTATAAAACAAAACAAAACAACCGGAATGAATATAAATCGATCATGAGTTTGGATTGTACGATAATAAATCTGTTGGGGACAGTAATTAAACAAGTGTGTTTTTTCTTTAATTAGATTCGAATGAGTTAGATCGAGTTGAAACGGGAAGGATGGCCGTGAGGAGTGGGATAATGAGCTTACCTGAACCGGCGTGAGATAGTGCGGCGGCGGAGACTAACGTGCGCCGCGTCGAGAGAGGGTAAAGACGACGGGCGAGAGAAGGCTTTCTAGTGTCGCAAGTCGGGGGAGAGAGAGGAGGGGAGGGACACAGTGGGGACGAAGTGAAACGCGAGGGCCAATTGAGGTGTTTTGCCAAATATTGTCTATTTTTGGTTTGTTCCCCTTCGCATTTAACATTAGCCGTTGATTTCCGCATCTTAATTAACTCTTTCCAAATTTCATTTATCGACAAAAATCTGTATTAAGTTGTGACGGAAGGCATGAAATTCGAGGCGAGTTATGTAACAAAGTATTTCCAATGATTAGGATAAGTTTGAAAATTTGCACGAGCTTTTATGTATTAGTTACTTTGTTAGAAGTGGATGAAAGTTGATTGTTCTTATAATCTGTAATCATAATACCAATATCTACTTGCTTATATTTTCATAAAATTGATGTTGAAACCGAAATAAAATTATCTTGAGGATTGATATAAATGTAGTCTTTTTAATGAAATCGATTACAATGACTTAAGTTTTTTGTCCTTTGTTGTTCGGTGATGACGCCAACAAGAGAGAAACAGAATGTTCAAATTTTTCTGACATAAGTTGTTATTGATTCACAAGTTAAAATTAAAAGGTGCCTTTTTGTATCTATCATAGTCCGATTTAAGACAAACTCATCTAAGTGTTTCCTAATAAACCATAAAGTTAATACTAATATCTTATGAGATGGAATCAACTAAAAGGAAGGAGATGGTTTAAGAAGCCAAACAATCTAGTTATCATGCAAAAAAGTGTTGCAACGATAGTTTGGAAAATAACTATGAGTGGATCGAATAAACTCGCATGAACATCTCATGAAGAGATGATGAATGGTTTTGATACTATTACCATCAAAAACACATAAACGGCTTGTAGTACCAGTTCTAATAAGATTGAGACACTTGCCGAAGGAAAGTCTACTTATATGAGACTGTTAGAGGAACACTTGGATTTTATTATTTTAAACGGAATTAGAAGATACTAGATGAGCTTATAAGATTTAATAAGAATTTGAAGGCTTAGGTCCTATTTGACACTCAATTTTTTTTTTTCAGTTTTGGAAACTGGAAAAAATAAACGCGTTTGGTAATCATTTTTTTTCTTCTTCAGTTTAAAAAACTAGTTTTTAAACTGAATAAGAAAGTTTTTTTTTCAATTTTGTTTTTTTTTTAGACCACCGTCACGCCCCACTACCGCCACCACAAACTACCACAAAGAAAAATTCAAAATAAAAACTGAATTATCAAACACCTATTTGTTTTTGTAAAAAAATATATAAATAAACTGTTATTTTAAAAAAATTAGAAACTGAAAATAAAAAAAAGTTTATCAAACAGAGCCTTAAGTGCTACATCTATGGTCTTATTAAGCCCAACAAACCCGACCGGCTTGACACGACACATTAATTGAGTTTGTCTTTGTTATACACGTTTGTCTTTATTATACACGCCCGTTATACACGCCCGTGCACACATACTCTCACATACACGTTTTTATTACAACTAGTCATGTTTGTAATGATAATAAGAAAACGATAACTTTTCTGCAATCGAACGTGTCATGTCGGTGTTACAAAACTCTCATTTTCATTGATGTGAGTTGAACATTTATTACTAACAAACTTACTTAAAGTCGATGAGTCCATCTAATAACGAAATGAATGGTAATTTGGAAACAAAAGCGATTCATCCTCTCATTTTTCGCTTTCATCTCGAAACAAAAAACATACATATGTTTTGGGGATATATAATTTAACACAAGAAATTATAGTAGTGCAAGGCATTCAACTAGCAAACTCATTTGGACATAAGAACTAAACGCAGTCATCGTTCGAATTACTTAACGCAATAGCGAAAGGAACAATAATGTCTAAATGTAAACATCATGTTAATGAATACTCATCAATTCCCATTGCTTTTTCTTGCCACTTTAGCCACGAATAATGTTTAAGAAAAATTACTTTTTATCAGGGACTGAATTATAGTTATAAGATATGGAATAACTGCTCGAGCTCTACTTTTGTTCTACACGTAATATTGTTGCATCTACTGCTACTAACTTAATGCAGCCCTTTATTTTGTTTGCAAAACTGAAATGCTCACCTCCGTATCCGTAACAAGAATACTACATATTAAAGAGACTTTTTTATCCTTAAAGTTTATTTATCACTTGAACGATAACATTCGTTATATATTTTTTGCGACTAGAAAAGTTAAAATTCCGCCTCTCGACAGATTCGGGGTTCCTTCTCGTTTGCGGGGTACGAACGATATTTCGTAAAACATGAGGGCCTTTTCAGATAACGTCCCTGACAAACTTTAAACGGCTCATTCTCAGAGCAGAGGAGGCGGCCCTTCCACACACACACAGCTCGAAGCTTCAAGGAATGGATGCAGTTGAGACACCTTCCCCTCCGCATTCCAATTTCAGGTACTAAATCATACTCTTTCCTCAAGGTAATTCTGTATTTTATCTGCTTACATTTTCAAATCTTCTTTTCTTACTATTCTCGTGTGTATATATATTTTTTTGGTAGTCAACAACGGCACTTCTACCTTGCCGTAGACAGGCTCAAATTCAAGATGGTTCTGCCCTAACCGAATTCAATTCGACTTGTTGATGAATTTATCAAGTAAATTCCAAGTTCAATTGAAATATATTGAATTGGACTGGTTTGGCAGGAGACGGTGGTGGAACTACTAGGCATGGCAGGCTGCCGTCGGAGTCTCCCGATGGTGGTGTGTTGCGGCACACGTGACGAGCTGGACGCCGTGTGCTCCGCCGTATCTAACCTCACCTGCATGTCAATAGCCGCTCTGGTATCTCTAAATTTCTCTTTTTTTCGGTTTTGTAATATACTATAATTTTTTTGAAGCATCGTACGTAGATTAGTTGTACACATTTAGGAATTGATATAGGCGTACGAGGAGTGATTTGACTCTAATATTCATGTGAAGTTGAACAGGAGTGATAGTGCACGGTTCAGAAGGCTGGGCAACTAAAAAATGTTGTATGCATCGGATAAGTGTGACTGAATTGCGAACCCTTAGATGGATGAGCGGCCAATAGCTATTAAGCGAACCGAGCTTGATCTCGAAGCTATGGCTCGTTTAATAGGTGAGCCAAACTGGAACATCACATGGTTGTTCATGGATGGGCATGTGAGAAAGCCCGTCTAATTGCCTTTAGTAGGTGCTTATGGATAGGTATAGTATACTGCACTATGTCCAGTTCCAAATGTGTAGAGCTTAAATCCAAGCTAATATAGGGTCACTCTTTCATACTTAAGCAGCAAAAATGTGAATTGCGTCAATCGACGTCACATATTCAAATGAAAATCCCATTCATCCCCTCTCATGTCAATATACAAAACATTTTTGCTTTAGGTCTCTACCTATGACGTGCGTGCATAGTCAGTCAACTGATAAACCACAATGATGAGGTCAAAGAATATAAATGAACTTGAGTTGCAATTTTTCGAGGTTTGTGGACTCCAAAAAGTGGCCAACACTGATTTGCTACTTCTCCACTAAAGAGTTGGAAAAAATGCAGTCATACTAAAGTAATCGTAACATTTCCCTAATTACCTCAATATTTTCCTTCAAAAGGACCATGTTGCCACAGGTTTTTGATAATCTCACATCCCTTTCAATTTGCCGGTACAATGCTTTGTGGGACAGGTATAACACAGCTTATACATATATTGGTAGCATCCTCGTGCAGTTATCTGTGGACCTAAGTACTGGCTGTAATACTAAAAGTCATTTTTGTGCTGCGGAGTACATAATGTTTTTATTTTGTTCTACATTTTCAAGATATTCTGTGTAGTTCAGCGTCTTGTGGCATCCTCTCTGTATCCGTGTTTTACAATTGGTAGTTGTCCTAGGATGTTGCTTGCTAACATAGCATGTATGTGCTTTCTGCATGTCCCAGTACAGTGACGTTGCTAAATCAGAACGTGCACTTATTTTAGACAAATTTCGTCAAGCAACAACCAAGTGGAACCAAAATGCCTCTGTTCAATCTGGAGATGAGGAGGAAACTGGAAAAGAAGAGCAGAAGTCTCAGATGATAATTGTCACCGATGCTTGCCTTCCACTTCTTGCTTCAGGAGAATCACCGATTAGTGCTCGTATCTTGATTAACTACGAGTTACCAACAAAGAAGGTACATATCCATTCTTTCTACACAGAGTTTATATGTACCAAGTTCCATGCATTTATTAATCCAACTCTGTATCCTAATTGTATACTTGTGAAGTAACTAATTTATTTGCAAACTTTCTTCGCTTTAACATGTAGGAAGCTGCGTTATATTTTTCTCAACCCACATGATAAGCTTATGGTGACGTCTTTCCATCAAGCACTCTATACTATATGCAAGAGTAGCAATTGTATAAGTAGTAGTGTGCAGTAGTTGGAACAGCTTGATTCCCTAGTTAATTTTATGGAGGTATTTGTGAACCCTCATCATTCTTGTGCTACTTCTTGCAGATACTTAATATCGTTCCATAATCATGGACCGCATTAAATATTGACTCTATAATTTGTTTCAATTATTGGAAAGGCTCCCAACTGTAAACCCAAGCTAGCTCTCATGGACGCTCAGGCATATTTTGCTATTGTATACTGCATACAGCAGAGAATTTCTCCAAGCCACCACCATGCTGATCATATTTTTATTACAGTAGTAGTCAATGATGATAAGCCGATGATAACCAATTCACGTGAAGATGGCGACAACATTTATGGCAGCATAAGCTGTTGGGGAACTGGTAAAACAACTTGGGAATATGGTATGTGTGGAGAGAGGGATAGATTGAATTAGTTAAAGAAAGAGATGATCCCGCCAGTTTTCTAAGTTATGTGACATCCATGACGGGGATTTTATACTTTTATTTAAAACCCAGTCAAGATGAAATGGCTGCTATGCCTTTAACCTGAGAAGGGTTTCACTTAAACCAGAAGCTAATCCTGCCATTAGAATTTTAGTGAAGTGCTGTCATGTATTCACAAGGATGATGATTTCTTTTTGAGGCCGTGATGAGAAACTGTTTGATTGAAATTGTTTCTGTTGTCTGTGAAGTTTGAAACTAGTTACTTCTCACGATCAATTACAAGTTCAAGCTAAAACATAGTCCATTCTTCTTGATGTCTTAGTGGTACCTCGCAGAATGATTATTTCTAATTAGGCCTCTTTACATCCAGTAACAACTAACTTGTTGGATACTGGATACGTACATCATCTGTATTATACTAGTGCTTTTCACAGGTACCATATGACCCCAGTTTAAGTCAAAGTTGGGCAACATCACAAAGAGCCTAAAGGCTGCCCTCCCCTGATAAAGTTGTTGGAGAGATGCATTTCCTTTTTCTACTTATCTATCCTAATACCCTTACATTAGTTTCTAGTCGTAGATCAACATTCTCTCCATTTCTGCTGCCATCATCGACACCTGTCTACCACCCACCATGGACCACTTTCTTCGATCTTCCTCCATCTTCGTTGGACATGTTAACGAAAATCTCATTTGTTTGACTCAAAGCTTGACCTGAAAAAGGGTGTATTCATACAGGTTGTTGTAAAATTCATTTATGTTGTCAAGGTAGGTAACTGTAGATGCTCAGGTTCTGAATATTATAGCAAATGTATGAAGGCACCATGACTACCCTTTCCAGATTGGATAGATGTAAGTAACTCTAGCAAGTAGCAAAGTCTCCCTAATGTATAACTTTGAAACGAATGAGATAACAACATATTTCAAAGCTAATGATAGTAGAAAAAAAAATGAGATACTACCAAATTTCAGCTTCTTTTATAGTACATCTTACTAATTTTCAAAACTATATGAAGAAGAAAAAGGCTAAGAAAAAATGATGAATAAAGAAGGGAGAAGAAGAGGAAAATACTAGGCAGATTCATTTAAGGCAGAGTTAGGTACTTAAACTTTGTGCTTGGAATGGATTACTGTTTCCTATTGGCGAAATAACTACTCCAATATCGAAGAGATACAACCATTGTCTCAGTTTCTTACCCATATAAAGAATTTTTTTCATCTTCGTAGATCTTTGAACATGCGCATCACAACACATTATATATGTTCATATGCAGTTTGAGGTTTAACTGTAAGAAGCTAAGTCACACAATCCGCCCAAATAGGGGGCTTTCTGTCACTGCAGGCGATAACTCACTACTCAGAGCGAAAACGCACCAAACCACAAACTTGGATCTCGATACAGCAGATTAAGCGTCTGCACAGCTTTCATCATGTTAAATCCTGAAAACAAAGAAGCAGATGAAACGATGGATCATCACTGCCGTCTGAGCTGCCAGATCCACTTGGGCGAGATAAACTCTATAGGTTTCTGTCAAGTTTCTATCTTCTCCATCTCTCCATATCCCTACCTTTTGGGGATATGTGGCAGCAAATGAATTACAACTGCCACGATGCACCTATGTGGATGTGAAGAGGAAAGACCTAATTAAATTTCATTTTTTACCGTTGGCTTGTTGGTTATTACTATTTCAGAAAAAAAATAAAATAAAGGGAAGTTTAAAGCACACTACATTGGTAAAAGGGATTCTTTTTAATTTAATAACAGTAACTTATTGATATGTTCGTACGTACAGTATATATTTTATTGTATTGTTTTGGTGATGCTCTGGTGGTGCCCTCGCTGTGAGCTACTTTCAAATTTGCCGCTTTAGCGTTTTCACTTCCACTCGAGGTGACTTAGGTAAGAAGTAATATGTACTAATTCCCATCATATCTAAAACGTGTGGTGGCATTATTAAGCACATTCCGCTCCCCAATATCGCACGTGCATCCAATTTGGATACACTGCTGATATCCTTACATGCTTCTCTGATATTTGAACACGGGTATTCATCTTTCTTATATATATGTTCTAAACTTCTGATACTTCTTAGCACCCTTGGGGTGCATTCCGACATGTTAAGACGCCGAAAAGAATATAGATTGCAAAAGTAATGGATTAGACTTGCCGTCCCACATTAGAAAGATTAGTAAACGTTGAAGGGTTGATGTACAGTTGTACACCAAGGAGCCAAGACCTGTTAGCTTAAGCTTTGAGGTCAATTGGGCTTCAAGGTGGGTATCAATTCCTTCTGCCCAGTCTCACGCAATCTTGCTCCTGAACAAAGATGGAGTATCAGACTAATGGAAGTATAGAAGTGGGAGATTCTAGTAAATTATAAGACTGGAGTAATGTTGAACCCCAATCTTACTGTCTTGATCTTCGATGGAGTTGTAACCGGGACATCAAGCTTCTGCAATTTATCCAATACTAATTGATGATCTTGGAACCTCAAGTTCCTCAATGGCAGGTGTGCCATTTATAATTGTCGACAAGTGCAATACAAGAGAAGGAGAAGGCACTGGCGGTAATGGTTTTCATGAACTTAGTCTTCGCTCGATTTGTCCCAAATTGTCATTATGAATGGCAATGGCTTTGCATACAGCTCTTAACGTACCAATTGTCAAGCCTTTAACAAAAAGAAATTGTTGACCATTTTAGATAAAGCTGATCGCTAAATTTTATTTATTCCCCCACTAGAATGTCCACTATTTTCAGAATGACCTCAAACTTTGGGTTTTTTATTCACAAGTTATACCCCATAGTCTCAATGAGTATTTGGCGCAGAAAATTTAGTTCACATTAAGAATGTTATATGTATTTAATGTTTGTTGAAACTTTTATCTGATGTATCCCTATCCTTTTTTCATCTGAAAAACGGCATATGCGTGTATTAGCACCCATTCTGTATAAGTATATGTGCCCATATCTGTGCTTGGTAAAACATATAGGTGGACATTCCTGTATGTATCTGTTAATTTATACATATGACATTGCATGTTTATCATGCATCCCGCCTTATCTTACCCAGTACCACTCTGTTTGACATGCTTCGTACCCTATGAGTACAGAGAACTTGTAACTTTCCTTTTCTGAGATAGAAGGTTCATAAACTATTTAGGAGAATTATTTCCTACCATGTGGTGGTTCTAAAGCCGTTTCTCTCAAACGCCACCTTCTGGGGTGTCAGACCGCAGAATTTTTGTGTGGAAGTGATCAGTTTAGTTGTACACCGAGTTTCTCTCTCTCTCTCTCTCTCTTTTCCTTTGTTATTCTTTTTCATTTTGTTCATACATGAAATTCTTGAACATCTTTCTCGGTTTTATTCCAGAGCGTTCTCTAATTTCTCATTATGGTTAATGTTTTCACCCAGGAAACATACATGAGGCGCATGACAACTTGTTTGGCAGCAGGTTGTTTCACGAAGTTACTTCTATGGTGTATAAATTTGGTTTGTGTTTGACAATATTGTTGGTAAATATGTGCAGATGGAATTGTGATTAACATGGTCGTCGGGGGTGAAGTGCTGACTCTGAAAAGTATCGAGGAAAACAGCAGTCTCGTTATAGAAGAAATGCCCATGCATGTAAGTTTCCGTGTTCATAGACTTGAAATGTCAGACATACATAGTCCTGATGGAATTAAGTAGGTAGCAGATTATGATATTCATGTGATCCACGGTTGGATGCCTTTGTGGCGGACCTTTGTTGTTAGTTACATTATTCTTTGACCTGTTACTGACTTTTTATTAAGGAGGTTGACTTAAATTGAGGTCTATGAGCAGATTTTTGAGATACTGTGAAGATCTTAGGCTACTTGGAATGCAAAAAGATAGCAGGACATGATTACCGGTGCTCTCTTCAACAAATGAGGTACTCTATGGAATTAAGCCAGTACCTCAGTTCAAGTGAAATAGTATTGGGTTAAAAAAAAATTCTCTTATGTATGGAGATGCAAACTTCATTTGGACATCATTAAAAGTTCTTTTATATGAAAACTTGATTATCAATGTAGTTGCGTACCAAAGATGAAGGAGAATAAAAGGCAACTCTAGACTTATAGCTAGGTAGGGGTTGGAACTTGGAAGTAATATGACAGCATCCCTGCTGCTCATTTCTTTCCCTTGCTGTTCCTGTCAATCTGAGACAGTACATCTTTTCTTCTGCATCATAGTTATTAAGAGACTGTTCAGCTTTCTTTGGGGATCTTCCTGTTATCTGCTTTCATTCTTAATTTATTTGGTTTTCTGTCTGCAACCAAATTAAGCAATAAGCTTAATCCTTCCTTCAGAAATGTTAGCAAGTTATGGTATGGCACGGTCAATTGCAGTGGCCATGGCATAGTTCTCCGGTATGAAATCTCATGCCAGAAAACTTCTTGTTATGCAAATTACAGCAAACAGTCTGGCAAAGGCATGTAAAGTTTTCAGTGATTGCTCAGATAAATTTATTTGCAGAACTTGAAACTGGCCAACTAGAAAAATGATTGCGTATTCGTGGACCTTCCACCACATGCTTTATGTCTGTTTCAACATGCCAAAGAGGGCGGAATTGGTTGGGACCTGGGTACATGTTCTGCTCTAGTAAGAATGCAGAGTTCTATAGGATTATCTTTTAATAATAGTCAGAAATAGACCTACTTCAGGCCCAGCTCAATAAATGTTTTGCATGTTCTGAAGCAGGTCTAAGGCTCAGTCTATGACCCCCTTCTATGTAGTGGTTGTTTCTTTCAGGCTTATGCTTCTAGTGACACTTCATGTTTTGTAAATAGATGTTCAAAACCTGGCACTTGCCGATGCCATTCCACTAGCTTAGTTTATCAGTGATATGTAGATTAGATGCTTGGAATATGGAAATACAACCAGTCGTATTGCCTACTTTGGTCGTATTGCCTACTTTGGTTGGCAAAAACATGAAAAGGTACAACTTGTATTCATAAGGTGGCTGGAACTCCAAATATTTATTATTGCCTTAAGACTTCTTCAGCTTGGAGAACCTAGAATGGTGTTCCCTTATAGTGGTCCTAAAAGACTTCTCGAAGTCTATCATCTGTCTTCAGATGATAGTCATGATATAGGCATTTTTCTTTTTATGTTTTACGTTCCTGTCCCCGGTATCAGCTGGCGCAAAATGGGAATTTAGAAGCATATTACTTTTGTTTTCCCTAATTTAAAAGATGAAGGAGCATGTCATTTTCGGACTCTCTGGTAGTGTACACTTTCGCTTGGGTCGATGTCAGGACAGACAGCCGGTCCCCATGACGGAGGAGACGGATATGTGAAATTAATGACTCGGTACTGGTAGTGGCCCAGTAGGAGTTGCAGTTGGTGCATGATCTCAAGTGCGTGCCCATTTGTAGCGGAAGTCTTTCCCTCTCTCTCTTTCTGGGTCCTTTTCAATTTCTTTCTATCACAATAAAAGAAGTTAATAGGGCAGGGATCGTGTCCCGTAGAGGGGAAGAAGGGGGACAGGAAATATGGTCCCCTATGGTGTGTAACATAAGCAAAGTCTGACACTGGATTATGTAGTACCAATCTCTCATTTACCATAAAAAAAGACACTGAAGCACAAGTTGCAGTAATGGTCCATATAGACCAAGTGACCAACACATGCTAGATACGGTTTATATGTTGTAACTTCTCAATAGCATCGAAGTTACAGCATATAATTGTCATGGCACATGACAGAGGGAGCGAAAAGGAACAGAATCCTCTTTAGTACAGGAGGTATATCCCGTACCTTAGTCCAAGATTGCTCGTGAGTAGTGATCCATTTTGGCCTTTCTCAGTTGATTATCACCAACTCTTGTACTGGTTTAGCAACTCAAAAAAGTAGAGAGAAAATCAAAGTCCGTCATGCATCGTTTGAACGTTTTCATCTCTCTATATTTTCGATTTCTGAGTACTTCTTGCCTTAGCTCTGAGAAAGCCTGTGCTAACCAGACAAGGAAAAAGAGAAGCCATATTATGAGGGTAATATTGAGATATCGCTCACCTATGCAGGACGTGAGGGCAACATACTGGACCAAAAAAGAGGTACTCATACCCACTCGCCATGTGATGACAGTTTTTGCAATTTTGGCTTCTGCATGGCATCTTTGCTATAACTGGGACAAAGAGTTGAAGATGACTTCTTTTTCTTTTGGGTGGTGGGTAGGGTGTGGAGTGGAAAGGTTGCAGAATCAAGATGGACCCCTTGACAAAAGGACGATACCTTCTCGTTTCCACCTTCCACCTAGCTTATCTCGTCTATTCTACACCACCAACCTCTTTTAACTAATTTGCACGTATATGGCTCGGACTCTGTTGGTGAAATGAGAGTACTGTGTTTCACAGTAAGAAGGTGAAAGAAAGGAATGTTCTCTTGATAACTAATCCTACATGAGTCTTCACTGACATTAACTGGACGAATAAGCTTCCCATTGCCTCATCTTTCTTTTCTTCCTCCTTAAAGAGAGGTTCTTTGGTTGATCAGAGATGGATGATATGGCCGTAGCTTCAGTTCCTCTGCTGATGTACCCAAGCCACCCGAAACGCAAAGAAAGCGCTCATGAAGGTTCCTCACACAAACAAGATTCTCCTTACCAATGGAGGCGACCAACCCTTTCAGAGGTTAAATTTCCTCCTTTACTTCCTTCTCCAATCTGCCCTTGCATGCTTTCACAGTTTAATTGGGTGCCAATGTTGAATGAAAACTCACTCTTATCACGCAGGTAGTGAAAGAGATAAAACAGCTCTATGCGATAGCTTTTCCATTGATTATTACTGGCCTACTTACCCACAGTAAGTCGGCCATATCAATGCTGTTCTTAGGAAGATTAGGGAAAGAGGCGTTAGCTGGTGGATCGCTCGCCATTGGGATTGCCAACATCACCGGCTACTCTGTCATCTCTGGCCTTGCGATGGGCATGGATGCCATCTCGTCTCAAGCCTGTGGAGCCAAGCAATGGCCTCTTATGGGACAAACCCTACAATGCACCGCCGCGATGCTTCTCTCGGCTTGCCTACCAATCTCATTTTTGTGGCTACATGTTGAACCAGTCCTCCTTTTCTTTGGTCAAGAGCCTAAAATTTCCTCCGTTGCTTCGATTTATCTCGCGTTTTCTCTCCCAGACCTGCTTTTTCAAGCCGTCATCAACCCTCTTAAAATTTACTTGAGGGCACTGAATATAACATTCCCTCTCATGCTCAGCGCGGCTTTCGCCCTCTCCCTCCACGCACCAATCAACTATTTCCTCGTCTATCATCTTGGCCTTGGAATCCGAGGCATTTCCATTGCAGTAGCTGTTTCGAATTTCAATCTACTTGCAACCCTTTTGATTTACTTCTTTTTTTCCAGAATATGTAGAAAATCATGGCAAGGCTTTTCGCTCCAATGCTTGGTCCAATGGAAACTGATTCTCACCCTAGCCATCCCTAGTTGTGTGTCTGTTTGCTTGGAATGGTGGTGGTATGAGTTGATGATCGTGTTATCGGGATTACTTGGAAATGCGGCCGAAGCGGTTGCCACCATGGGGATTCTCTTGCAGGCAACTTCACTCGTCTACATCTTCCCTTCAGCGCTGAGCTTAGCCGTATCTACACGCGTTGGAAACGAGTTAGGAGCCAATCAACCTGCCAAGGCTAAAACTTCATCCCTGATAGCATTGTCATGTGCCACCTTCACTAGCTTCATTGCCATGTCATTCATGACAACAATGCGAAATGCTTGGGGACGTGCTTTCATGGTGGACGAAGAGATTCTCTTGTTGACGGCGGTGGCAATGCCTGTGGTGGGACTGTGTGAGCTAGGGAACTGCCCACAGACCACCGGTTGTGGCGTTTTAAGGGGCAGCGCCAGACCAGCTCTGGGTGCCAACATAAATATTGGCTCCTTCTATGGGGTCGGGCTGCCTCTTGCAATTTTGATGGGCTTTTTTATGGATATGGGCTTGGTAGGCCTATGGTTGGGCCTTTTGGCAGCACAGGTGGTGTGTGCTCTGTTAATGGTGACTGCATTGATGAGAACAGATTGGGCTCTACAAGCAAGCAGAGCCAGGGAGCTATTAGGTTTAGATACGAAACAAGAAGCAGAGAGCAAGTCCCATCAAGAAGGCGACTTCAGCTTGAGCTTTTTGGCTATAGCGTAACTAATCTTTTCTTTCTCTGTTTCTTTTTTAGGGTTTGGGAGTGAGTTTCTGTGTGGGCATTCTGAAAAGTTTTTATGTTCCTTCACTTCAATCTATTAAAAATAAAATTTATGTGATGATTCCATTATTTCTGTCATCAAGTTGCTATATGTGTGTGTGTACGAAAAAAGTGGAGCTATACAGTAGAGCAGGTAACTTACTGCTAGTTTGCAGTTCACGCCCCTTATTGTGGTAGTCACCTACAAAACATTGTTTTCAAGGTTAACTTTTGTCATTTCTAACAAAAATAAATGATTTTTCAAGGAATGATTATTGAATTGTTTTACCCAGATAATGTGGTAGATTCATTTCAGAAATCAGAGCTGTGAAGATTTTTTTTCTTCGAATATATGTTGCTTATAAGGTGCTAGATTATAAAAAGTTGCATGTGGCACACGGTTTATCTGCTTCTTTATAATGGAATTGCCAAAAAGAATAGCTCCAATTGTTTCTAGTTTCTGCTATATCTCCCGAATAAAATATTGATAGCAGGAAAAATATCTTTCCCTTTATGGCCGGGGAACATTCACATGCAAATAAAATATTGATATGCAATTTGTCCAGAAAAGGGGATTGGAGTCTTGGAGATCGTAATGCCAACTTGTTCCGGTTGGACCGGTTATATGCTCTAATTCTCTTCGAGTTGTGAGTTTGTGACTGGGAAAAAGAATCCCAAATTCTGAAAGTTTGTCCTATTGTACTTAAGATGATGAGAATATCCTATCATCATGTACTAGTCATAGCGAGAACAACAAAAAAGTTGAAGCGCGTACTAGAAAGAACATCGTTTTGATTAAACCATCGATAACAACTTGTCATTTTTCCGTGTACTAAACCCAGCTGGGTTTTGTATCTGCGCCACACGTTTCTTATTCCTTTAAGAGGAATCCTTCAAGGGAATAAGAAGAAAAGGTGGGCATGATAAGAGGTTGGTACTTCACTTGTAGAAGTATGTTGTGTTCTTACTTCTTGCATCAGAAAAAAAGGATGTCAAGTTCTAGTTTCCTGGATTTTCGTTATGGCATCTCAAGGAAGCTCTCACGTAAACCGGCGTCCCAATTCAGCATCGCCAAGGAGAGGCAAAGGTCAAGCGTTCCTAGGGTGTTCAAGCCAAATGTGGAAGAAATGAAACGAGTGTTCGACAAATTTGACGCCAACAAGGACGGAAAGATATCTCGCGAGGAGTACAACTTAGCAGTCGGGGCTTTTGGTAGGGGAAAAGGTAAAATTGAGGCATTCACTGGTTTCGATAATGATGGCTTCATCGACTTCGAAGGGTTCATGAAACTGCATAACATGGACGGTGGAGTGAAGACAAGTGATATTCAGAGCACGTTTCGAGTGTTTGATTTGGATGGCAATGGAACAATTAGCGCGGATGAATTGTTGGAGGTTTTTAGGAGGTTGGGAGGAGAGCGAAGCAACTAGGAAGCTTGCCGTAAAATGGTGAGAAGTGTCGACGACGCAGATGGAGATGGATTGATTGATATGGATGATTTCATGAGAATGATGACACGGACCATGACAACTTTGGCCTAGAGCAATAGTTGTTTTCCGATTAAATAACACTGACCCTTGATGTCAGTAATAGTTACTCGTGTTCGAAACTAAGGGAAGCATGACCTCGTGTTCCAATAAATTGTCGGAAAACAAGATAATCTTGCGACAAAAACGCAATTGTAAATACAGTTGTGTGATTGTATCATGTGTATTGACTATTGTGTATCAGTATGACGAACTCCATCCTATTTGTTGTATATGTCGATGTGAATGGTCGGCTTCCATGCAAACTATCCTATAGGGAAGCTTTTCAAGTCATACGACCAATGTTATGTTTCACATCAGTCTAAAATCAGTTGGGTTTCAACGTGGTCCAAATCTCTGCAAAGCAATGGCCTTACTGTTTCAGTGCACTTGAACTACAGTCACATACATCACTTAAGCACTTCCATTTAGTCTCTTTGCATTATCTTACATAAAATGTAGTTGTTTAATAAGCTTGGCGCTCTCACTTAAACTCAATTTATTCTATTTGGTAATCCCCGGTTGTCTTCTTCCTATGTTTTCCAAATAACAATTCACTTTAGTTGTAATTTTTCTTTACTTTTTTTGAGCTGAACGAGAATAAAGGACATTTTTTACCAAATTTTTTTCTTTCTTTACTTTTATCTCTTCAACCAGGGGAGGAACCAGGTAAGAACTAGGGGCAGCGCACCCCCAAAACTCTTGAATTTTCCCCCCTACTTTTGCACCCCGCCACCCCCCAAGTATGCCTTTCTCCCCAACTCACCTCTCTCCCTCTACATCACTCACCCAGTCCCCAGACTAGACGACTGTGACGCCGGTGACAACCACTGGCTAAGCAGATTCAGATCTAGAATACTCCGATCTCATCGAGACACCGGCAGCAAAGGCGAAGGCCACACGAAAGGACGGTGACCGGCCGATTCGTTCGGATCTGAAATATTTCCCGAGCTGTGTGGCTGTGTAGGCGACGGTGAGGACTCTGCCGGTGTTTGCAACCATCTTCTCCGCCAGGCAGGCGTCGACGATGATGACGAGGATTGGCGACGGCTATGACTTCCAGCGACAACGTCAACAATGAACAGTCTGCGTTAAATTCCTGAATTTAAGGTAAGCATTTTCTCTACTTGGCTAATTTGAAGCATTCTGATTAACTGATTCTAGTTTAATTTCAAAAACCCGTATTACATTTTCTCTGCTTGGCTAATTTCAAGCAGTCTTGCTAATTTCAAGAAATCTCGTATTACTAAGTAATTGATTTAAGACCATTGGTGATTTGGTGGAACACCTTGATTCTATTTCAGAAATTATTGGTAACACCTTATTTAACTGGTTAATTTGCTCTGCTAATTCTTAATTGGTTAATTGTTTTTCTACTAATTTTGTGCATAAATAATTTCTAATTGTGTTGGGATGTGACGTTGAGCCTAAGCTTGTTTGGCTATTTAATTTTTAAAATTGCGAGGTTGAAATGTATTGTTGTGTTGAAATTTGATGTTTGTTGAGATTGGGAGGTAGAGCATGAGCTCGGGAGGTTGATCTTGGAATGTGATTTAACTTTAAAATTGGAAGGTTGATCTTGTGCTTGAAATTTACAATTATTAGGTATGTGAATTTGTGTTGAGAACTTAAGATATTGAGATATTATTCCAATATTTTTTTTCTTCTTTTAAAAATGGAAAAGTTTTTAAAAAGAAAGAAAAATTGGCAAAATTTTTGCTCCTATTGTGCATCGAGATGTTGATTCCGGGCATTCAAGCAGAGTTTGTGATGAGTTCAACTCTGATAAACTTATTGTGGATTCTGGGTTGCATTTGAATATTTTAAATTATAGTCCTAATATTAGAGATAAAGTTCGACGAGTGTATTGGTCGAAAGGTACTTGCGAACTTCGCGACCACAGTTTTTCATTTACGCAATTCGGGGTTCAATATCGTCATTTTGTTTCTTCTTGGTTTGACCGTCATACGAGTTAGTTGCAATATATTGTAGCAAAAGATGAAACATATTGCTTCTGTTGCTACTTATTCAAAAGTGCTCACGGGGAGCAAAGGGATGGTGAGACTTTTGTCAGCCATGATTTTAAACATTGGAGAAAGAAGGAAAAATTCAAAAAACATGTTAGAGAAGTCGATATAGTGCACATAACCTTGCTTTTAGCAGGTGTCAAGCCTTTGATAACCCGAAGTAGAGTATTGAAGTAGTTTTGTCCAAGCAAACAAATGAAAGTAAGGTTTCATACCGTACTCGCTTAATTGCATCAATTGACGTCATTCAGTTGTTTTTATGTCAAGGTTTGTCTTTCCATGGACATGATGAATCTAATGAATCCGAGAATTAGAAATTTTTTTTAAAACTTTTAGTATTCCTTGCATCACAATGAAAGTGTGAAAAGAGTCACATTGTCAAATGCTCCTTAGAATCTCAAATTGACATTATCAAAAGTTCAAAAAGAAATTATTAGTGCCCTTGCTCGAGAAATAAGAAATGTAATTGTTAAAGACATGAAAACAAATTATTTTCCATTTTAGTTGACGAGTGTTCTGATGTTTCAGGCAAAGAACAAATGGGAGTTGTCTTGAGATATGTGGACAAAAGAGGACGTGTTGATACTTTTTTATCTGTTGTTGATTTGCAAATTAGTGAGTTGAATAATCGTTTTAGTGAGATAAATACAGGATTATTTGTTTGTATGACATGTCTCGATTCAAGTGATGATTTTTCTGCTTTTAATAAGCAAAATTGATACGTCTTGCACAGTTTTACCCATATGACTTTTTCCCAATGAGATACTTGAAACTCAGCTCGAAGCTTATATTATACTAGCTAATAAACTCGTGCAAATGCACGGGATTAAACATGTGCCCTTCTTGAAAAAAAAATATATGATTTTTCATGAAATAGGATTACGTTAAAGATGTGCCCTTCTTTTAAGTAGTAGCTGATTGTGTTGTGCACATCATAGGCAAAAGCATAATAGGTTTCCAATCCATCTTCGTTTGAAATTATATACCGAAGACCCACGGAGAATGGTGATGATCAAAGGCACAGGTCAATAGGAAAAGGCCCTTGGCCAAATGGCATCAGTGAGGAAAATTTAGACAACTCATATCAAGCAAAGAGTCTCCTAAAAGACTACATGAAATTTCGTCTAAAATTTCACATATGGCCATTGTTAATTACTAATTAACTATTATCCATCTCATCTTGCAACAATATGCTTAGTTCTGTACCTATTCTGCTTCATCTTAACCCATTGGTAAATCATAGACTTGTTTGCGACTGAACGACAATCCTAAAAAGGGAGTCCTATTGTTGAGCTGTTCTCTGGCTTCATCAATTGCCATTAGCTCTTACGGCCAGACTTATGGAGATGGTTAATGAGAAGATACGTGAGTTTGGCATTATGATATTTTGTATTTGTATGGGACTTGAATTAAAGTGATTTATTTTGTATACATTGAAAAGTCTCTTATTTAAACATTGGAAATTACAAATATTTTTACTTGTCAAATGAGGAGTCCAAAGATTTTTTGTTGGTCTTTTGTTCGATGAATGTTTATAAATGATTAAATATACTGTTTGTTTGACTTTTTTAATTTCTAATTATGAAGTTCAAAATTCAAGGTATAATAAGTGCATTAGAAGTTCATAAATCAAAAGATTTATGTCTAAATTTAAGTTAAACTTAGACCTCACCAGAGAGCTGAAAATTCATATTCGAACTCGTCTTTTATATATTTACTAGCTAATGAGCCCGTGCAAATACACGGGTCTGAATGTAACTTTATTCTCGTTGATTATATATTTCACATAGTCGATTACGTTTTGAATAACAAATTAAAAACAATACTGTGAAATCCAAAGACACTAAAATCAAAATTAGCAAAGAACATTGTTAATTAGCAAGTAACAACATCACCAAATAAAATTACCAAAAGTACCATTATTGTCACCACAACCATATCAATCATCACTGCAGTTATCGCCACTATTACCAGGTTATTGTTATCATGATGACCGCCACCAGTACTATCCTTACCATGAGCATCATTATTGTCACCATAACCATTGATCGTCAATGCATTTACGTCACCACCGCTAGGATATTGTTATCATGACGATCACCACCATTACTGTCTCCACCACCACTTGTCACACCAATCCTATAATTACCACTATCATGTGTGAAGCATCCCTCTCACCTTTAACATCACCACCACCCCCGCCTTTTACTATTGCATGTACCACACCTTTCACGTCACCACCATTCCTGTTGAAACTACCATTACATAACTATTAGTCTATTACCATTGACCCCTCACGTTGCAAAAACCACCACACAGAACAATTATCAGTGTTTGAATCATCCAAGTTTGAATCATGCAATGGAGGATAAGACTCATCTTAAAACTCATTTACCTTTTCATTTCTTTTATTGCCTACTCTCAGCTTTTTAGAATTTATCTGCTAAACATTCCCAAAACCCTTTTAAAGTTTGGTTTGGAAAGGTTTGGTCCAAATTGAGTATAACATGTTAGTCTTAGAAGATTGATGCATAAGACTTGTAGACTCATGATAAAGATTGGAGGATAAGATTCCTTAAAAACTTACCTTGTGCAATGTGAGAGGCAAATGAGAGCGTTTTTCGGCCTTCGAGAAAAGCATATATGGTTACCCAAACATATTTCAATTAATTAACAGAATCAACAATGTAATGCTTGATATATGGTAATTTAAAATGGAACCAAATGCATGGCATAAACAATATCCTTTGAGTAGCCTGATCTCTAGAATAAAT
Source organism: Escallonia herrerae (assembly GCA_033070095.1). Lineage (NCBI taxonomy): Eukaryota > Viridiplantae > Streptophyta > Magnoliopsida > Escalloniales > Escalloniaceae > Escallonia > Escallonia herrerae. The sequence continues at coordinate 33,316 of JAVXUP010001548.1, forward strand.
TCTTATAAGTTCCCTAATACTTCCTTTTCATTATTTTATCTCGTCAACCAAAGGATTTGGAAAAGAATATTTGCTTGCTTATGTGAGAATGTATTAGCTAAAAAGTCAGCATAATCCATCAGTTATAAGAAGAATGTACTTTGTTAGCACAATCCTATTAGACACCTTTTTTGCTAATACCAAACTCATTTATATACACTGTTGCTGAAGATGTGTTTTAATTATGTACTTGAACACTCAGCTTGCTAGAGGTAAAGGTGCAATGATTTAGTTCAAAAGCACATATATACAATGTGCAAGAAATTACAATTTAAATATCTCTTTTCGGTGTAATTCTAATTTTGAAAGCATTATAAAAGTTGAGAACAACCCTAGGCTAGAAAAAGAAAACCGCTGTTACTTATGTTTAAAACTGTATATACTCCCCTAACATATGAAATTATCACCACCTAATTTGAACAATCTTAGGAACATCACTCCACTCTAGAGAACTATAATAATAGGAAAAAAACTTGTTAATAATAAGACATAGTATTAAGAAATCACTGACCTAACTGTGGAGCACAATGATTATGTGTGCGGTCGAAGAAAAGGAGATTGAGTGAAGAAGTTTTCTCTGCTGAGTAGAAGTCTAACCAGCTGCTTTAGACTGAAGCTGTTTTAGACTGAAGGAGCTCTTCCTTTTGGATTCCAAAAGAGTGACATATTGGCTCTTTGGGAAGAGTTCTACAATAAAAGGAGGTCTTTAAAGAACGTAAACAGTTCAGAAGAAAGCAGAATAGTAATTTTTTGCTTCTTAATTTGAATCGTAATAATAAAACGATATTAAAAGGCAAAATGTAGTGGATTAGAAATTTAAATTAATTGTAACAATAATAATGCACTAATTATAGTCGCTTTGTTTTCCGCTTCTTAATTGTAATAGCAGTAATGAGAACACATTAGAAGTCAAAATTATAATAATAATAAGTGAAGTAGAAGTTCAGATTCAATATAATCTCAGAGCTAACCAGAGAGCAGAGAATTTCAGTGAAAAATTCTGCTTTATATATTTATTTATATTGATATTGATATGGACGTGCGATCCTATGAAGAACTTTATGATGTCAAGAAAATTGGTGAACTTGCTATTAAGTTAGCTGAATTGAAAAAAGATGTGATATATCCTTTGGTGTACTTACTTATGAAATTGATCTTACTCTTAGCTGTTGCAACTGCTGATATGTAAAGAGCTTTCTCTACAATGAAGACTCGACTATGGAATCGCATGGGAGATGAGGGATGAATGATAGTTTGATTTATTACATTGAGAAAAAATATCTTCAAAACTATTGAGAATGACGCTATTATCAAGCGCTACCAATCTTCGGGACCTCATCAAGTAGTAATTTAGTACTTTCGTTTGTATCCACTTAAATATCTATTTTTGTATTCGCTTTTTTTTTAATATACTTGTAAAGAGTCTTTACTGGATCTCATGAAACTTAATAATACATTTTTCATGCTTTTAAATGAACTCAGTTTTTGTGTTTTATTTTATTATTAAAAAATTTTGGTGAATGCGATATATTTTTTTGCATCCCGTGGAGAAAAACCCTGGTTCCACAACTTCTTCAACGTACGGCAACTTCAGATACCAAATAAATGGTCCATAATGTGATCCTGGTATTTCATTTGATGTAACAAACAGCGACTCCGATGTTCAAATAAGTTCACTGTAAAATTCAACGTTAGCGAAGCACAAACTGGCAGCCACTGAGCAGAAATCGTGGGTATTAAAGCTAGAGTCATGCAGGCAAAAGCTGTTGGCGTAGCTCGAGCATTTGCCGCCTTCACCGAGTCATGATGCCCTAGAAGGGAGCTACTGCAGTCCCTCGGATGTCTGTTCTTGTTGGCTTGCCAACCTTCATTCCCCCAAAACAAACATGTTAATCCATGAAACAGACAAGGATCCTATATATGCAATTCGTAAAATGTGGGTAGAGTATTGAATAGTTGACAAAACCGTTTGTTGGGAAATGAAGGATTCGGCACCAGATATCAGAACTTTGGACCGAGTGGTAATGACAAGCTGGGGCAAGTTTATGATGTAAGGCGAGTCGAGCTGAAATGTTATTCAGACCTGGTCACATTTCAACATGTTCAAGTTAGACGCTCGACTACATGAGAAAAAAGGAGGCGACACATGAAAGCAGTAGAAGTGTGGCAAAGAGGTTTCCGGACACCTTATTAACGCTTTCTCTAGAATGTAGAAAGACGGTCCTTTGAGAATCTCTCGACACTTCAAAGATGTGTTGAAAGTTAGCTTATGACGCTCATTTGCGACACTTAGAAGTGCCTCTTACGGGATCAATGACTCGACTTAATATGCGACACTTACATAAAAATGTCAGTAAGTTCGCAACACTTATCGTGAAAAGTGTCAGTACTGTTCGTGGAACTTTTCAACAAGTGTCACTAAGATTTAGCAACGAAATTTTGTAAAATGTCGAGAATCATTAGGTCATTTTGCAGAAAGACATTGACCAAACTTATATCACAATAGAAGAACCACCAATTCAGTTTAACGAGCATATAAACTAATCTTAATCCCCAACCACAATCTAATTCCATTCAACGTACTATAACCCATGCCCAACATTTAAATCCATATGCTAACATAACCTTCTATAGATTCTCGTTTCTAATGACATATGAATTAAATGCCTTCAATAATAAAACCTAAACTTTAATACGTAGCATATTGATCCTATTAAGTCCAACAAAAGCATTGATTGTCATCTAACATGCAAACTAAACCAACAAAAATGAGGGAAAAATCTGTTCCAGAAAATCGTTATGGAGTTAACCAGTATAACATAAGCAAATTCTATGAAGTACGTTAACTGCCTTATATTTGAAGAATGTGAGCAGTCAAATTATAAGCACCCATTATCTCCATGACAGAAAAGATAAAATTAGACAGTAAGCTGGTCGTCGAAACAATGGCGAAGAAATGCGGACCAGGGGACGGATGCATTACTAGGAACACCGTGGGATGGGTAAGCTCGGGTAGATGAATGTTCACGGCACCTGGATACACCTGTGGTGCATATCTCCGTTTAATGTCATGATGCATTTCTGTTTGTGAAGATAAATAGGCTGAAAATTATAGGGCATCAACTAAGCAGGAAAGAAATTAACTAAATGGTGCTGATGAGTGCTTTCTCCTTCAATACTGGCAAAGAGCTGACCTTGCTTCCAATAAATTAGTTGAAAATGTTGAAAGAGAAGTTTCAGCTCGTACTTGTACCAGTATTCAAAGTAAAAACTAAACTAGAAAAAAAAAAGTTACGAAATTACATACCGGGAATATAGCTTGTATACTGAGTGTGGGAAGTAGGAACGCTCACTTGTGAGTGGACTTTCTCCGATGAATGGTCAAAAGGTGACATATTCTGGTACCGTGTTTAATTAAGTGCTAATAAGAAGAATTAGTAATTTGAGCATCAATTCTCGAAAGCTGGTTTAGGCACAATATTAAGAATCTCTTTCTTCCTTTTTACGAAAAAAATCGTTTGAGGGCCTGTCACCTATACCAGACACTAGTAGTACTAGATGGTTGGGCGAGTTACCAATCCTGAATCCTGTATCACATCCTTTGTCAGCAGCAGCAGCAGTCGAAGTGTTAGAACATGTCATGGCAAAATGGGTAGGCATGTTGGTATTAAGTTAGGGTGAGATGAGTGGCTGACCCATTTATTTGTAGGCAAACTGGGTCAAACGTCAGAAGGGTTGGTTCAACCCATTATTGACGCATTTATCAAGACCCGCCCCAATTCTGACCCAATCTAGTTATCTAAATGGGCGGCTTTGAACGAATAAACTGATTTGGGTTGTGGTATAACAGGATAGAAAAACGGGACATGCAATTCTAGGGCACTGGCTAAGGAGTCTCTGACCTGTGAAGGCTCCCGTGTGAAAAACTGAAGTATATATATGTTATCTTTAGCTAGATTTGCAGTGTAAAAAAAAGCGTCTATTTCTCATGCCACTAACTTGTTTAATTACATTTCATTTGTGATTTCAAGGTACGCGACATTGAATCCGAGCAAAGTAGGGGGTGAAGTTGCTTGGAAGTGCATCAACTTTCCACTCCACCTGCCTTCTTGAGACCAATCTTCCTTTAGGTTCACAAGGCAGTCTTTTAGATCCAAAAAATAAATAAAAATGCAAGAGTTGAGTGCCATTTTTTTCTCATGAAAATGGTGAGTTCAAAAACTTAATTCAGTGAATAATCACAAGTCAGTTCATGTCTATTTCCACTTAAAATGTCACTAACGGATTAGGGTTCTCTTGTGTGACAAGAAAGCGTCATTAAATATATATTAGCGATGAAAGTTTATCACTCTGAATGTCTTCAATACCAACAAAATACTTTTAGTGACGATCTTTGATTACTAAAGTCGGTACCACAGAGAATCGTGTACAGAAGATCATTCTTATCTGTCACAAATGCACTTAATAGTGACAAATGTAAATGCAAAAAGATATGATAAGTTGTGAAATTATATGTTACGCCGACCATGATATTATTGTATTTCAAACCAAGCTCGGTGATAGTAACTAGCCTGATACGGCCCTAATTGGGCCTTCAGATACTTGTGTGAGTTGTGTCTCTGAATTTGGGCTCAAAAAGATATTAGCAGTCTTGTGTAGGGCTGTATACGAACCGAGTTTGAGCCGAACAAGAGTATGTTCGAACTCAGTTCATATATTTTCAGATATGTATGGGCTCGGCTCGTGTTCTCTAAGAGCACAAATGCTGATGTTTGAGCTCGGCTCGAGTTCGTTGTCATAGAACTCAGGCTCGCCTCGGCTCGTTCGTCTAAATACGCGAACCGAGTTCAAGCTTCAAAATCTGTTCAAGAACTTAAGATGGAACCACAATTTACAGAACTGAAACCAATTTCGATCACCATACTACAGCCCGTACTGGAATTGACTCTGGAACGGGACCCTCCTTAGACCAAATTGGTGATATCGAAGGAATTGGAGATCCAACTTAAGATCTGCGGTTTTCAATGGCTACAGTGTGGGATCGGAAGTTATAATGGCTCTGTTGCAGATCTGTAATGTATGCTTGTGTTTGTGCGTGAGGGTGAGGGTGAGAGATGGTGAAAGCATGTTTGTGTGTGTCCTGTGTGTGACGAGAGAGAGAGAGAGAGCCAGAAAGGTGAAAGGAGAGAGAGGCGTGTCTGTGTGTGACGAGAGAGAGAAGAAAGGCATCAGTGATCAGAGGATTTGGCTTGTGTGGAGGAGCAGCTACCAGGGGACGACCATACTTGTTCAATTTATCTTTCTCAACTTGGATGCCGTGAGGCGGGCCTTGGAAAGTTTTAACATAAGCAACAGGGATTCGCAGATCTTCCAGACGTAGAGCGCACAGGGCTTTGAACCCAAATACATTACCTACAATGGAAGTAAACATGTTAGTAACAGAACCTTCTTCAAAAAGGTGGTTCTTTAAATTCCGTGGGTGGCGTAGCTACCGAGATCAATGCAGTCAATTATGTCTCTCCCAGAAGTTGGTTGGCTACTTCTCATTTTGTTCTAGGATTCTTTCTCTTCGTAGGTCATTTGTGGCACGATTAGAATTCCCACTCTGAACGAAGGACCAAGTATGATTTTGCATAAGACCATTGTACTCCTCGGTCATGGCTTGAGGCCTGTGAGGGGACTTGGCAGCCTCAGTATAGCTGGTTGGTTCAGAGGGAGAAGCAGAGGTAGGAAGTAACTGCTATTTATTTGCTGAATAGACAGATTGATTGAAAAAATCATGACTATACTTAACAATAAAACACTCTGAAAAGCCCACATACGACGAAGATTTTTTGTTGCCGTCGAAAAAAGAAGAAGTCCCACCCCTATTAACATGGGAACTGGAAGTGGAAGGAAAGGGGGTCTATGGCCTGACTTGGGGGTGGTCTGGCCTGCAGTGTGACCGGTGGTCTGGCCTGCAGTGTGACGGTGCTCTGGCCGACGATGTGCTTTGTGTTGAGAGAGGGGGTAGAGGTTGTTTTGATTGTTCGAGTATGTGAGAAAAAGAGGCGGCATGGGCGGTAGTCTGGCCGGCGACATGGGCGGTGATCTCGCCGACAGCATGGGCGGTGATCTCGCCGACAGCATGGGCGGTGCTCTGGCGTGGGCTGTGTTGATGACTCCCTGAATACTGAACTGATGAGAGAGGGGGCCGCACAGATTTTTGACTGTTGCGTGTCTTGACTCTTGAGTCTCTGATGAGATAAGGAGAATAAATTTGAGAGAGGAAGCATTTTGTGATGCAAATGCTTCCACGTTCCAACACACATCCCAGCACAGATATTTTGTATATATATTATATTTTTTAATGAGTAAGTGAACATATGTTCGTTTATAAGGCTCGACTCGTGTTCGACTCGTTAAGTAAACGAGCCCTCTTGTTCACGAACATTAATAAACAAACATCATCATGTTCAAACTCGGCTCGTTTATTAAATGAGCCCTAAAATTATGTTCGTGTTCGGTTCATTTATTATGTGAACGAACATGAACAAGTTTCTAAGAGAACGAATAACGAGCTGTTCGTGAACAACTCGGTTCATTTACAGCCCTAATTTTGTGGAGTCTATGCTAGCCCATCCTGAGACAGGACATATCCGCCATATCCTAAGCCCCCCCCCCCCCCCCCCAGGAGATCTCTTACATATCCGATATTACATTTTGGGCCTTTAGTTACTCTCATGATTGAAGGAATAAAGTTGCTAAATATGAAGTGCGTGTATAAATAAAAAGATCAAAAGAGAATTATATTTAGACTGCATCTAAGGTGGATGACCTCACATCCCCGATCAACATAAAATATGCTATCTTTATGTATGGGGGTAATAGGGATTTAAAAGAATAACAAACCTAAAGAGAACAAGTATTAGTTTAAAAAAAGCCATGATTTATACATGTCACATAAACCTGCCCGCGTGCTACCAATAATTAACTACAATGCGCCACAATTGGTTGGGAAAACATGATATATCACATAGTCATGGGTCAGCAGTGATACGTAATTGAGTCACCACTCACAACTCGTTCATTAAGCGTGAAAAATCACAACTCGTTTTCCTTATCGGGGATTAAGTTACCAAATAGGGTTGATTCCCACCATTACGAGTCGTTGTTGATGTGGTAGGGCTCCAATTAAAGCGTATAAGCATGAAAGCAAATTCAAAAGGCAAAAATTAAAAATTAAAAATAAAAAGATGCCATTCAAAAGTTCACGCGGTGGTACAGGGCTTTCTGGCAGCACAAATTCCTCTGCCACTATAATTCCCTTTAGCCTTGTCCATGATCAGCTTAAAAGGCAAATTGAACTCCTCCATCTCAAGCCACAAACTCAGTTCGCAGCAGTACTTGGGTTATTATTATTATTATTATTGCTACCAGCTCAACAAATTCAAAGACTGCATAGATGGCTATTATGTGCTGCGTTCAAGTGCAACCCAAGGGGGAGATGACCGTGGATGAGTTCAAAACTTGGCTCCGCCGTTTCGACTCCGATTGTGACGGTCGCATCAGCCATGGGGAACTAAAAGAAGCTCTCCGTAGCCTGCGGATATGGTTCGGGTGGTGGAAATCACGCCAAGCAATGAAGATGGTGGATTCCGACCAAAGTGGCCATATCGACAGTGCCCAAGAAATCGAGAAGCTGGTGAACTACGTCCAACAGAATTTGAATATGAAGATTTGTGAAAGTGGTTGGTAAGATGGAATCTTGCCACCTATTGTTTTGCAGTTTGTACAAGTATAATTGGTACCATATGGATTGAAATATTGCGCTAGCACAGGCCTAGTTGTGCTCATCCTCGCAGTCTATCTTCAGAGTCTCGTTTCGTTTTCATCCCAGTCTTCTTGATTAACGCATTTTTCTGCTTCTAGTATTATCCCACGAGCAGATGTAATAAATTTTTTGGAATTTGATACGAATTGCTTTGGTTTGGTTGATGTCCCGACCCAAATTTGTTGTAGGCTAACAGTGTTGATTGCGATAGGCCTTGGGCCCATTTGGCACCACAAGCATCGTTAAGCTTAAAATAACACTGAGAGCAACCAAAACCAAAATGTCTTTCATTGTACCCCAAAAGTAACTTTCAAAAAATATCATTACGTACAACTCAAATTCTTCCAACAATGTTTAGCGATAAATGTGAAGTAACGGATTCTCTAAGCTCTTCAATTTTCTTTGACAAAATAAGTGCTTACTTCCCCCACCCCCACACGATTCTTTCAACTTAAAATGCTAGATAATAAGATGAGCTGCCGACCACTTAATGCATCCATAATTTCACTTTCTCGTTTTCTTTTGCAACAAGCAAAATTACCTTCTTCTTTTTTCTTTCATTTATAACAGGGGACAGATTGCAATGATACTATCCATTTGCAACAAGAAGACCATTGAAGTGATTTTTAACTTTAAGAAGAAATAACTTATGAAAAAACAGTAACATTTTTTTTTTAATAAAAGAAACTTCCAAGATAGCGGAAAGTTTGGGCTAAACCCGAAAGCCTCAAAAGGGTGGGGGGGCCTATGAAATGACGCGTGTGAATTTCCTTCCAGCCAATTTGGATCTCTCTTTCAAGGACCCTACTAATGGGTCGGGCTTGGGCCGGCCCAGCCCAAGCCCAACGGGCCTCCAACGGGCCGGACCTGAAATCTGGATATATGGGCTCAGTCCAAGCCCTGGCCCTAGGCCCAATATTTAGGGTCGGGCCTGGGCCCAATTTTTTTTTTTGTTCTCAACTCCTTGTTATTTATTTGCGTCGATGGCCAACAATAATATATCAAATTATTTGGTTGAGATTGATACATGTTAATTTGGTGTAATATTGACAAGCCTTTTTTAGCTTACTAACATTATAATTTATAAGTAGCATTTTTTGAAAGTTTTAATTCTAATCAGTTTATTTCAAATTTATATTATTAGTTTAATTTGGTGTAAAGTTTTAGCATATATTTTGAAATCCTAATCAGTTTATTTTAAATTTATTCTATTAAGCTTTACTTTTTTCACTAAAGTTGAACTTTTGTTATTATAATGTATCACTAAAAACTAGTTGGAATTTACAAGAATTTAAATTTGGAGTATAGTTATTAATCCCCAGACGATCTTAAGTAATAAGTATAGATTTTGACTAATAGTTTTTCTCTCTACTTGGTCTCGCATACTTGGGGGGGTAAAAGTAAAATTTAGGAAAATAATGGAGAATATAGCCGTTGGGGAGAAAAAAGGGGGGAAATTAAATTTGAAAAACCGTGGGGCTTGCCAGAAAAGGGCCAAAACGGACTTTTTCTGGTCGGGCCCGGGCTTTTTCCTGGAATACCCCGGCCTGGCCTGGTCCAAGCCCAGGCCCAAAGCCCCCTTTTTTAGGGCCGCCACTATTCACCTACAGAGCCGGGCCAGCCCGGGCCTGAAACTGGCCAGGTCGGGCCAGCCCATGGGCTACCTGGCCCTTTTGATATCTCTAGCTCCTTGCGCCAATCACATGCAAGTACGGTCCGTAGGACTTGTTTTGGCTGGTCATGAGGATCACACACACTAGTAGTATGCACGTGTGATGCACGTAAACCTTAACACGTCACAAATTAAGATTATAGTATAGAAAAATAATAACTCCGTGTATTCTGCAGATTACGACAATTAATTTTCTGTGATTCAAATATACATGTTAATTTAATTAAAATAAAAGCGGCAGGTTAAAATCAATATGTTGTTCTAAAAAAAGTTATGAATCCATCTAAAAAATGTTAATTATCTCACAACCACCTTCATCGCGCACAACTTCTACATAACGTAGGTATACCTCAATTTTAGTTAATGGTGGCCAACCTCCTTATGATGGTCCTATCCACCACTCTTTTGAAGTACAAATAATTACGGAGTATAATTTTATACCATTGCATAGTCTGAACTAAAAGGTATTAAATAATTAATAAAATGATATTTATCTTTACCAGCATCTATAAATAATTATTATACTATCATTACCCGTTTGGACAATGTCTAATTGGATACTTATATTTATAGTTCTACGTATTTACAATCAGAACTTAACTTACAATAATTAAAATAAAATTCTCATACCACTCTTAATGTTATCTGAAAGAGAATAGAATGAATTAAATTAATTTTAGGTGACAAAATATTACAGTAATAAGATTAGCATTGAAGCATAGTTGTTGTTTCGTCTACATCGCATAATTCTTTTTAATTCAATAAGGAAAATCCTATTAACAATATTGATTTTAAAATATTCGTGTATTTGCAAATAATATTGATTTTTATGTTTTATGGGTTTCGAAATTACTAACATTTCATGCATCTAGCGAGTAAATGCATTAAATGCTAAACTTATAAGAATATCTTTCTCAAATCAAATACAAAAACTATTTTATAAAATAAGGTAACGAAAGACGACTGTGATGCATTTATGATAATTATTGTGTTTATCAAGTTGGACTACAAAATTATATAAATATAAAAAACAAATAAAATAATAATTTTAAAATGGACGTGAAATCATAATAACTTACATAGTCATAAACAGATTGTGCTATTTTTTTTTGTAATTGTTACTGCTAAAAACATGCTTCGCGTATATTGCAGAACCCGAGCCTGAATCGATGACCTGTAAGACAGAAAACGAGTGACCACCGGGTGGGGTTCCCTGCGGAGAACTCTCCGATGCTTAAGTCAGAGCACAGCTACAGAATAGTAACTCTCAAAAAGCATGAATTATGTAATTGTCCTATACCTGGAGGGGTAGACCCCTTTATATAGCTGTAGGAGAAGACTCCTAGTAGGACTGGGCCGTAGACCAGATGTGTTAGGATCGCGTTAGGATCCTCGAGGATCACGTCACAATCCCTAATAAGGTAATCATTGATCTCCCAGTTTGACTAGGATTGCCGGGTATTCCTCAATTATTGGGAGTTATATTTGAGTTATATCATAAGCCCCCACTTCCTTAGCTAAAATGTTTGGCTGAGGAAGTTTATATCTGGTGTCTCGAGACATGCGTCAGATTTGTAAGTGATTCTCATCCACTTGTAGGGGTAACAATATTTCTCTCTTCCATGTGCTCCGACCTAAGCGGGAGCTTAAGCCTTAGAACTTTGCCCAAGTAGGGCGCTAGAACCCTAGCTCACGAGAGCTAAGTCTTAGAATGTCGCCTGAGTAGGCTATTCGGAATCATCTTTAGAGAGACGAATCATGGGATCTCGAGATCCTTTAGGGGCTGTGCCCCATGGTAGCCTCTCTCAGGAGAGGACACAAAGCTGTGCATGCAAGTTGTTGCATGTGCTAAGTGTTTGAATGTCCCCTCGAGGGGTCACCTCTCCTTTGGAGGGTGTTCATTTTGTGCAAATGTGTGTTCTTGAGCTCGAGCCGACCACATCATGCTTGCGTTTTACTTTGTCGCGAACTCTTATCATCAGCTAAGAGCTGGCAAAGAAGCCTCGCACTCACGCTTGGCTGGGTTTTGAATTGACAAAGAATGGTGGGGGGATGAAGTCCCATAGTCCTTTGCCCTTTCACGGGTTAGAACTGTAGCTAAACCGTTCAGATAGAGCTCGAGCTCTATCCTATCACCCTTGGGGGTGTTCGTCCCTCGAGGGACTGATGGAGCGCGGAGCTCACGCAAATACCCTCGGGGGTTTGACGGAACTTAAGAGTTCTCATCTTAAGGGCCCTCGGGGGCAGATGGAGCCGGAGCTCATGCAATTACCCTCGAGGGTTCGACGGAATTTAAGAGTTCTCGTCTTACACGCCCTCGGGGGTTTAACGAAACTTGGAGTTCTTGTCGTACGCGCCCTCGGGGGTTTAACAGAACTTTAGAGTCCTCGTTGTACGCGCTTTTGGGGGTTTGACGGAACTTTAGAGTTCTCGTTGTACGCTCCCTTGGGGGTTTGACGGAACTTAGAACTCTCATCGTTTGTGCCCTCGGGGGTTTCTCGTCCTTGCCGCGGTGCCAAATAAGAAGGCACGGTTCATGGAGCCCATAATATGGTCGCTGTGGCGAACCTCCCTGTCTGATAAGACACAAGGCATTAAGCCTGTATAGGAATGATCTCATGAAATATAAAGCCCCCCGGCCTTTGAGAAGGCATGGATATATAATGCTCACATCGGATGTGGAATATATGAGATGACTCTTATAAGACTTTGCCAAGGAACTCATAAGTACCTACTTGGCTAAAGGCAATGCCCTCAGTGGACCGGGTCGTTACTGGTATCAGAGCCGACTCTCGAAAGCAGTCGAGTTGCCGATTATAGCAACGAAGGGTGTATAGGCCTGGGCTATCCTTAGCGATGATAATATAAAGCCCCCCGGGCCTTTGAGAAGGCGTGGATATATAAAGACGGCTTTTAAGCCCATATGTAGAGTCCGGTCGCAAGAAGACCTGTGGGAGCAATATAGAAGACCATAATCTGGTTGCTCGACTTGATGAGCATATAAAGCTTGAGGACGCGTGGTTCGTCCGAGCTAGATGCCACTGATGATCAGTAGAGTAGCTGTCGCAGTTCATCAATATACTGAGAAGCAACTAGATTTAGTTTGCTGGTCGCATGAGCTTGAGCTTGCAGTTGTACCAGCATATTAGTGATGCTTATTAGCAGAGGCTGACGATATGCTCTGATTCACTGATCGAGGTCACTGCGTGACCAAACATCACAAGATAATAAGAAATGCCGAGTCGGCAAGATGCTGCAGCAAAAAACCCTATATGCGACTTCAAGTCACAGGGTGCAGTGAATATTTTCCTTGCTTATAAAGTGGTTTATACGTCACCGTTGATGTTCGCAGGCATAGTTTAACGTGACTGAAAAAACAGCCTTTGAAGCAATAAAACATAGAAAAATGTAACTATGTTTTTAACACATAATTAATAGCGATGTTCAGACACCACGACCCCATTAGGGTTTTGTCGGTTAGCCGAGAGGGTGCTCTACATTGCGTGCCATATGTGAGCTTAAAAAATCATTGCAGTCGGTAAGACACAACCTGTAGTATATTTGCATCAATTGATGCGACTGGACAATGCTAGACCAAAAATTAAATAGGTCTAGGTAATATAGGAATGCACAGGAGAAGCAACCTTTGGAGGCTTGCTAGCGCCTTAAATCGTAGTCACTTAATTCTTTTTAACGACAAACATGCGACGAAGCATACGCCGTTATTAAAAAGTTTGTACGGCATATTTTAAATAAAAGACATTATGCGGTCTTAAATCCAAATAGGCCTTTATGAGGTTGAAAGCTTAATGCTTCAAAATGTACATGACCTAAGTCGGTGAGACCCTTGGGGGCTTAAGTATAAATATGCATTTTTCATAGGCCAAAAATCTCTTGTTTATCTTCTCTGCCTCTTTCCTTTCATCGATAGAACACGGCGATGTGATCTGACCGGTTGCGAAAGACCTACCGGCCAACGCATCGTCAGATGGGGGCGCCGATTGGTGCTGGTACGACGGTCGCGTGGCGACGCCGCTGCTGGCGTAGATCTGGATGAATGGATGGCGGTGAGACGATGATGCGATGCCGACGATGGTGGTTATGGCACCGATAGCACTGTCGCCAGTCACGGTGCCGACGGCGCTGACGGGCACTGTCGTTCGTCATAGTGGCGAGGATCTGCACCAGAGAGCGGCGATGGCATTCCCAATCTGTTGCGAATGGCGGTTGTGTGGCACAGTCTAGTGCCAGTTCTAGTGGCGATGGAGCTGCTTCTTCCTCTTCTTTTCTTTTTCTATTTTTTTTTTGGTTGTTGTTGCTCCATCAATTTTGCAGCGGCTTGTGACGTTGGTAACCCCGGTGGCGTTGCTTTTTTTCGTGGTGGCGCCGCAGAGGTTGTGGTGATGACGGTGGAGCTGTCTGGTTGCCGTCTGTGGTATCGGACAGATCTAAAGTGAGGCCGCGGCGATGTTGCATCGCCGGTGTTTCCCGGAGGACCGATCGTGGCAGTGACGGTGATGGGGCCTCCTGATGCTGGTGGCGGCGGTTGCACGAGTCCTATTTGTGGCCGTGAAGGCGGTGCGGTGTGGATCGACGAGATAGCGCCCCGTCTTAGAAAGGCGATGACGGCGTGGTGATGGTGCCGCATATCTGGAGGTTGTGACCGGTAGTGCCATGGCGGCTGTTGGTGGCCGTAGATCTGGAGCTATGATGGCTGGCTGGTGGCCAGGCTGCTGGTTAACGGTTGACCAGGACCGGGTTATTTGGTTGTCCACGGTTTATGGTGCCCGCGACCTCGTTGGTAATAACTTCGGTAGTGTGATGGTTGTGCGGGCGTAAGGCTGCCCGTGTAGGCACCGTTGGTTGCGGTGGTGCCGCTGGTTGTTCTACCATAGGCTGTCGGCGGCACCTCACTTTGTTTTTTTTACTTTGGCAGAAACTTAAATCTGAAACCTGTGACGATAATTCAATCTGGAAATTTGTGGCGGCGGCGGTTCTGTCGGTGGTTCCGACACGTTGTCGCCGGCAATTTGGGATAAATTGTTAAATTTTCTTGAGGTCAATCGGTTAGGCCGGCGGGTCCCACGGATGGCGCCAATCTGTTACTGCTAAAAACATGCTTCGCGTATATTGCAGAACCCGAGCCTGAACCGATGACCTGTAAGACAGAAAACGAGTGACCGCTGGGTGGGGTTCCCGGCGGAGAACTCTCCGATGCTTAAGTCAGAGCGCAGCTACAGAATAGTAACTCTCAAAAAGCATGAATTGTGTAGTTGTCCTATACCTGGAGGGGTAGACCCCTTTATATAGTTGTAGGAGAAGACTCCTAGTAGGACTGGGCCGTAGACCAGATATGTTAGGATCGCGTTAGGATCCTCGAGGATCACGTCACAATCCCTAATAAGGTAATCATTGATCTCCCAGTTTGACTAGGATTGCCGGGTATTCCCCAATTATTGGGAGTTATATTTGAGTTATATCAGTAACAAAGACTGAAAAAGGGCTTGGCAAGTATTCATCTACATATTGTGAAATACCTAAGTAAAGGCAATGATAGTCATCTATATTAATCTTTATTTCGAAGATTCAGATTTTAAAAATTGATGCTAAATGCATGATTTCAAGATTTATATTAGCCATGGCTAAAAACAAATAGGAAATAAATAGGAAGACGGTGAGAGTATCCATAACAATCAAAGGAAGAGAAAAGAAGTTAAGTTGCTTAATATTTTAAATGTGCTTAGAAAAGTACTAATGTTTGCATGACCAGACCTAAGTCATATAATTAACACACACACAGAAATCTACACAAATATATTATTAGGTCTTAGAGCCAAGAATAAAAATGCTAAAGGAAAATATTAATTCTTGTTCGTTTGCAAAATTTGTTTTATGTGTTCATTTTCATCATTTTCAAATCCAGTTAGGAAATATGGGTGTATACTTATATGATTTTGACAAATTCCTTTTCGCTAGTTTTCTCTGACAATGGGTGAGAGACAGCCAAAAAAGGTAGGTGTTTTCATATTGTTTGGGTAAGATTTTTTAACAACATAACAAATGATAAACATACACGATGAAAAAAATCATTCCGGTCAAAGTTAATTGCTCTACTTATGTCATGAGATGTGCATGTCCTAATCTTTATAAAGCATTAAGTTGTAAATGAGAACGAAGATACTTCATTTTATTAAAAATAAGTTTATAAAAAATGAAAGAGATATTCATGTATTAATTGTAGCATTTATGAGTAGTTGAACAAATGGACTTGTTAAAAGAATCTAGATTATGAGTATCTTAATTGTGTGGCAAGGTAGTAATTTTTAGACTTAAGAAGGGTATTGTTGTCCAAAAATTGATTTTCAAGTATTCATACTTATATATATACTAGTATTAAGCACGTGCGTTGCACATGAACGTGATCGGGAGTAATTTTTGAATTGATATCATTATTTTTTTTGGATCAAAATAATATAATTCAATTATATTCATATTTCTTTTGTGACTTATTTTCGAATAAATGTATATTTGATATTCGAAATTGTAATCCATTCAATATTTAAAAATCTTCTTTGTAGGCTTCTGAATTGAAAAAATATTTGATGATACTGCATAAAAGAAAAGTAAATAGAGAAATTAAAAGAATGAATCTACGTCTTTATTTTTTGTAATAAGTTAAATTGATTTATAGAATACACTTAAGATGTGTAATTTTCGGACCATGTGTGTAACTGAATAAATTTGCAGTTCAAATTTGCACAATATTTAAGTTTTTTTTTCTAATTTTTTATGCATATTTAACCCTTTTTATTTTTTCTATTTTTGTTTTTCCAACAGCTTTTTGTTTCTTAACTAATATTTCACGTATTTTAATTTTTTTGCTTTATTTTTATTTTTCAGTTTGTCAATTGGTTAATTATTTGCTAACCTAAAAATGTTAGAAAAAATAATCACAGCTCTCATTATTCAATATTTATTTCATTTCAACCAAATTAAAAAGGGAGTAATAAAAGAATTTCTTTGTTTTGTTTTTCTTTCTCACATGACTTTTCTTTTCCCAATGTTTATAATTAAATTCATTATTCAATATTCATTTAATTTCAACCAAATTTAATAGGGAGTCATAAATGAAGGGTAAAAGTGTTATTGATATAATTAACAGAGGATATAATCATCCAGAAAAGATTTATAACATTCGTACTTTTATAAGTAGTATATATATATATATATATATGTGTGTGTGTGTGTGTGTGTGTGTGTGTGTGTGTGAGTGTCCCACCCATCATTCCGAAATTTGTGTCCATATTTACTTTGACTAGCCCTGTTGTCAAAGTGTAAACATCTATGAAAATGTTTTGCGGCTCATCGAATTGCAGAAAAATACATATGAACCCTCGTGTAAAGATAATTAATTATTATTAAATATTTTTAGTGGTTCATATTTAGTAAGGTTAAAAAATATTATTAAGAATTATTGTTATAAGCGACAGTAGAAAAATCAATAAAAATATTTACCAATAATTAATGGTCGCTCTACAAGAGGTTGTAGGTATTTTTTTTACAACCAAGGTAACATCAAAGATTCTTCCAATATCAATTAATAAAGCATATGCAATTACAATATCACTATTACGATCATCCTAAAATAAAAACATTGTTTTGACACAATTCATTGTGACTTTGAAGCGTGACTAGCCTTTGTTTCGGCTTATTATCCAATGTTTCATTCCAAGTTGACGATAAGAAGGAAAAAAGCTAAAAAGGGAGCAAACCGGTTCTATTAAATATATACAGTTACTTTCATTTGTTAAAGTGACCCCTTTTTTTTTATGGAAGATTTCAATCTTTTATAATGATGACACAATTCTTCCTTGTTTGCTTGGCCGGACAGAATGTTCCGCTAATTGGTAAAGGTGTCAAAAGGGCCGGGCAGCCCGCGAGCTGGCCTGACCCGGCCCGTTTTGGCCCGGCCCTAAAGTGAACAGTAGCGGCCCGTTACTTTTAGGACCTTGGACCAGGCCGGAGAATTCCCCAAAAAAGCCCGAATCAGGCCCACCAAAACGGGCTGGCCCAAGCTTTGGCCCTCTTTTGGCCCGGTTTTGTGGCCCTTTTCTGGCAAGCCCCACGTTTTTCAAATTGAATTCCTCCCCCCTTTTCCCCCAACAGCCATATTTCCCATTATTTTTTAAATTTCACTTTTATCCCCCTCAACACCAATATAACGGCTAGTTTGGAGAATATTTTGGTCCAATTTAATTTTTTAACTCTTTTAAGGTTTTTTACACCTTTACCCTCCCCAAAACTTATAAACGGCTAATTTTAAGGGGTATTTTGTGGACTTTCAACTATTTATAAATTCACACCCTTTCTTTCAAATTTTTCACACCAATCTTCTTACTCTTCAATTACTACTAAACATTCTATATTTCTACAAACTTTGCTACTATTTTCCTCTCCAATTACTACTCTTACTAATTACTACTCTTGTTTACTTATTAGTACTCTTGCTAATTATTACTCTTATTTACTAATTACTATTCTTGCTAAATTCTAATTACTAACTATTCCTCTTATTCATTTGTTACTCTCTAATTCTTTTGTCTAGTAATTAGTAATTAGTGAATTTTTATTTATTAATTACTGTTTTTAAAATTTTTAATTACTAACTCTCTTTAATTTCGAATTACTAATTACTCTTATTCATTTGTTACTCTTTAATTCTTTTAATTGTTATTTCTAATTACTAATTACTGCTCTTATGCCTGTGTATTTAGTTACACTTATTAGTTTTATTTTTCAATCTAGTAAAAAAATTTAGCATCAAATATGGCTGGATTACTGAAGAAAATTAAGTGTGCATCATCATCACAAAAAACACCACCACCGGCACAAGCACCATCACCACGGTCATCACAAACACCAATCCAAGCACCACCACAACCATTCGTTCCTGGACGAATGAGTACAGGCTGTATGATAGATACTCAAGCCAATTGAGAGTTTAATCAAAATATTCCAGATCTTGAATACAAGCCTTCAGAAGACTCCCCGCATTATAGTCAAGAACGCAGCTTGGTTGGCAAAGTTACTACTCCGTGGCATAATCTTAACCCAATGAGTGGTCATGGTGGAGAAGGGCCGAGCAATGCCTCCGATAGTCAGCCAGAAGTCCAAAAGGCAAAAAAAAAAAAGCTTAGTGTTGGAATCATTTTGATGAAATTATGGTGGACGGCGTCCGAAAAGCTCGATGTAAGTACTGTGGTAAATTATTTTCGTCTGGTAGTGGTAATGGACATCTTAACAGGCATTACCCTCTGTGTGCACCTCGACAAGGTCACGTCGAACCTAGCCAAACGTAGTTATCTTTTGACGGTAAGTTATTTGTTTATAATCAGCGAGAACAAAGAGATGGTCTCGCTAAATTTGTTATTCACCATGAACAAGCTTTTAGGTTTGCCGATAATCCTAAGCACTCTAGATATATGAACACCTACGTGCAACCTTTGTACAAAAATGTTCATAGAAACCCCATGATCCGATGCACTCCGGCAGTATAATGCTGCTAAAGCACGCTTGATTGATTATTTCGATCATTTTGACAGTAAAGTTAGTCTTACTTCTGATATTTGGCAATCTCCATTTACTTTTGTTAGTTACGCTTGTGTGATGGCCCATTGGATTGATATTGATTGGGTTATGAACAAAAGAATCATCGCATTCGAACTATTTTCTTTTACGCATGATGCAAATAATGTTGCTAGTATTATATTAATGCATGTACCACATTTAATATAAAGAATAAGATTATGAGTGTTAGTTTTGATAATGCTTCTAATAATAAAGGTGCTGTTGCAGCTTTAAAGGAGACCCTTCAACCTGTACTCGATGGTGAATTATTTCATGTTCGCTGTGTTTGTCGCATTATTAATTTAATTGTTCAAGATGGTTTAACTGCTGCAGAAGATATTCTTATCAAAATGAGGGGTATGACAACGTTTGTTAATAGTTCGGGCCCTAGAACACAACAATTTAAAGCGTTGTGTGTTCAATATAATATGCCTCGCAGGAGATTACTTACAAATGTGGCAGGTGGAACTCTACATAACATATGCTTTTACATATTCTGGCATACAAAGAAGTCTATACGCATTTTCTACTAACCTCGTTCCCAGCTGGCTTGCCAACTCACGAGGAATGGCAGATGGCTACATACCTATATGAATTTTTGGAGGTATTCTACACGTCTACCAACTTATTATCTGGTACGTACTATGCCACCTCTCCTATCGCTATAATAAAAATTCTGAAGATGGCTTCAATGTTTACAAAATTGAGATATATAGGACCCTTTCAACAAATAATAAAAGAGATGGATAAAAAATTTAATAAATATTGAAAGAATTTGCCTGTTATTTTTGCTGTGGCTACTTGTTTAGATCTTAAGTTAAAGTTGCATGGCGTGAACGTGTCGATACAAGAGATTGCAAGATTAATGACCTACGCTGAAGAGGACACAACTACACTCACGACGAAAGTGAGCAAGAAATTCGAGGATCTGTTCAATCTCTATCATAGTTTCACTGACATGCGTGAGCGAGCTTCATCATCGACCATACCTTAAAGGCCTTGAACATCTAGTAGCAAGACAACTACCAGGTGAAGGTACTTCTAATATGGCAGGTTCGTCTACCTTTTCCTCTTTTAATGAGATTGGTTTATATTCCAATTCTAATCATTATGCTAATTTATCAATGTAAGAACATGTTAATTTTAATTTGTTAAATTTTTTAAAACAAAACCAAAATATGTATAAAACTTTATCCCAAATTGCACGAGATGTACTGCCGGTGCAAGCCTCCACGGTTGCTTCAGAGTCGGCATTTTTAGTGAGCGGGAGGGTATTGGATGATAAGAGGAATCGTCTTAACCCCGAGTCGCTTGAGCTATGTGTATGTTGGAAGGATTATTTTGATGCAAAATACCGTGAGCAAGATAAACCGATTGATGTTAGGAAGAGCAGCGACTCAGACGTTGAAATACTTCTGGATGATTAGGTGATTTCTTTTTATTTTTCTTTTCTCAAGTTTTAAAAACAAAAATTCACAATATATATATAGTTAACTTATTATTACATATATGTGTGCGTGTTTGGACATTTTTAGTTGCTTTATTAGCTTGTATACACATACATGTGGTAATATGTATACACATATTACTATTAGAATAAGTTTTTAGAATAAATTTTGACAAGCAAGATATATATTTTTTCATATATATATAAAAAATAGGTAACTTCGCCTGTTTGTTTACAAACAGCCGATCCCAAGCCCGGATAGAAGGAGGAGGGCCTATGAATAAATTTATCTTCAATTTAACTCTATCAGTTTGAATATTTGAATGGTAAAAATATTATTATATACACACATATTATTACATATATGTGTGCGTGTCTAGACATTTTTAGTTGCTTTATTATTTACTTGTATACACATACATGTGGTAATATGTATACACATATTACTATTAGTGGTAATATATATACACTTATACGATGTCAAAAGGGCCAGGCTGGTCCATAGGGCCAAGGGCTAACAGTGCGGCCCTGGCCCAACCCTAAATGGTTAACAGTGCGGCCCTGGTCCATAGGGCCAAGGGCTAGGACCAAGGCCAGGGCCAGGCCATAAAAATTTCCAAAAGAGCCCGGCCTTGAAAAGGCCTGGGTCAAGCCCGGCCTGGTTTCTGGCCCTCTTTTTGGCCTTATTTTGGCCCGGCCCTAAACCATTTTGAGTCACTTTTTTTTTCTTTTCCCCTTCTTTCTCATGCCCGCTCTCTCTCTCTCTCTACCTCATATTTTTTTCTTTTTTTTTTAACTTTTTGGACATGCACATTTGTTTTCAGTTCACGATGATGGTTTCTACTTCTTTATCAAATTTTACTTGCAATCCTCTTCTGTACTAGTTTCATAGAGAGAAAATATATCTTTGTTTGTTTAGGAACTAGAAACAACACAATTTAGGCAATAGAAATGGGGAACGTAACTCCAAAAAGTACTGAAAAGTTTATAGTAAAAGTGGTCTAATGATGCATGCTTCTAATGAGATACCTAATACTATGTAAAATGCAAAGTTAGAGGTATGTTTGAGTGAAATTTTTAGAAATATCATTGGAAAAAGTTTTGTAGCCTTGTAGGTATCCATTGTTGAGTTTAGATAACAAAAGCAGTGGTATGAAATTAAGTGAAATTGTCAAGAGAAAATGCAAAATGTTTGATAAGAGAAAGTAGGAGCAGATGGATTAGATGAAAATGCTTAAGTAATCAACTGCTAATCATTCGTGTTTTCTCAAAATTATAAGCAATCGGTTCCATGCCCGCATAAAAGAAGGAGGGTCTATCAAAAAATTTATTTCATGTGTTAATATTTTTGCAACACAAAATAAGAATATAAAAAAAGGGCCCGGGCCTACTCTAAAATTAGGGCCTAGGGCTTGGACAATGCTTAGATTTCCCAAGTTTGGGCCCGGGTCTGGCCCGGCCACTTTTTCTGGCCCTCTGCGCTCGGGCTGGGCCGGCCCAAGCCCGACCCTTTAACACCTCTACACACTTATTACTATATGTGCTAATATGTATACACTCATTATTACATTACAATTTATTTACATAATAACAAGAAATTATCGCAATTAAAATATTTACTTTGAATAACAAGAAATTAAAATAAAAAAAGGATTGGGCCCAGGCCCGACCCTAAATATAGGGCCTAGGGCCAGATATCTCATTTATCTGGCTCGACCCGGTTTCCACTCCCTCTGGCCCGGCCCCGGCCTTCTTCCACTTTTGGCCCGCTGGGCCGGCCCAAGCCCGGCCCATTGACACCACTACTAAGTGGTTATAGAGATCATAATCATGACAAATTTATTCTTTCTCAAATGCAGCTATGTGATTCATAGATGTTAACAATACTAGATTAATGAAGGATATTCGTTTTGCGTTACAAGTATATCATTCCATTCAAATATGCTACTATACAGACGACCATATCAAGATAGCTAAGAACAAAGTTAAGCAGCTGTTTGTAGCAACGATGCTAATTAACCATGTGTCTTTTGAATCTATCTATCTACCGCTATCATGTAATTATTATGTCCCCTGGTATGAACTTCAATCTGGAGGTAGTCGTATTTCTATCTTTTGATCCCTCTGGAATATAGTTTGTCTACTCTTCTACCCATGATAAAACATTTTATCATATATATTATCATTCTCATGTTTAAACTTAAAAAAAATCTCACTCCTAGTTTAGATTTAATTGTAGTGGCATTTATAACTGAAACTAGTTAACTTTGTGGTGACAAAAAGAAGTGCGTTGAGTGGATAATCAGTTCCCAAAATGTAAAGGTATTGCAATGTCTAAAATTTGCTCTAACTTCGGTTCGAGCCTCCTTATGATCATGCCACAAAGTATAATTATGTCTCGAATCCCTTAGGTCGTGTTCTCATTGTAAGTACTTTTGATATTGCCATTTGAGTTTCAACTAGAGAAAATATCAACGAATCCCTTGATGTTAGGACATAATTATAGTGAATCATATTAATCTTTTTAAAACTTTACATTTTTCATACCAAAATTCTAAAAATTCGTAGTAGATATACTATCCAGCTATAATACTGTTTAATTTGCATTTTATACTTCTCTTGCTTGTGTAAGCATACCTTTTTCAAAAAATACAAATACACGCCGTTGTACTTTACCCTTAACTCTTTGTCCTCTCTCTTCTCTCTCTCTAAAACTTCCTAATCCTTGCTGCGCACCTCCCCTTCCTCTCTTCGTACTTGAGTTATTATGTTGATTTTGCTGGAATCCTTGTAAGTGCATAGCTTGAATTTTGGAACCTACATGTGTCGCCTTTCGTTGATTTGCACAACAACTTACACCACCACCACCAAATGTGCAGATATGCACACAAAGCAAAACCACAACCCAATTCCGTCTCAAGTCACGCATACTGTCACACATCCCCCCTACCCCTCATCATCACACAATCAAATAAAATGGGTGCCACCCCCGCAACACATTCCCTCCTCCGCACCAGCACTGCAACCTTAAATTGCACCTTCATTAAAGCGTTGCGAGTTCTAAGAGCGCGCGCACACACTCATGCAGACACACTTGTGCACATATCTGTGCGAATGAGGGGTCTTGAACAACGACGGCAGCAGTGGTGGTGATTGAGGCAGAATATATAGTGGTTGTTTTTTTTTTTTTGGGAGTGGGGGTGGGGGGGGAGCAATCACAAGAGGGCTGGTGGGGTTTCCGTCAGAATATTATTGAAAAAGAAAAAAGATAACACGTAAAAGGCAAATCAAAACAAATAAAGGTGTAAACGAGTGATTTTATAAAATCTCGTATCTCTATTTTTATATATTGTTTGTTCAAATAATGTAATTAATATTTTTCATAGTTGATAAACACTCGTTCAGCTATGCTCCAATATTAAGGGGGTCAATGATATTTTGCTGTCAACTGTCTCGCTGATCTTTACAGTTGGTCAATAAGTACAGTAAACTGGACTATCTCATTCGTTGTTTCGTGCTTTTAGATTTCATTTACCCCAAAAAAAAAAGATTTCATTTAGAAAAGGAAATCTAGATCACGTGGCCCGGTTCAATCCATAGGTATCGCCAGCTCATCCTCTTCTAATCACTTACAAGTCAAAGCTTGGTCAACCCTGCCAAATTCTCCTTCTGGAGGTTTCCTGGCTTCTGCCACCACCCCTCTCCCTATGTGTGTGTGTGTGTATATGTGTGGATTTTCAAGTTTATCCAGCATTGAAAGCAATTTACACGTACAAAAACCCAATGCCCATCCTTCAATATGACTCATGTTGCAGTTTTTGGCCGGATATGGGAGCTGTTTATACTTGGCTTCTTTACATCCATTTATCTCAGCCCTCTGATCACCCCGTGTACTCTGTCCTTCCACAAATGCCGCACATCTTTGCATGATCCGGCAACCAGTATATACATACGGGTTCATGCTTATAAATTGATAGCATGTGCATCCCTAAGTTCCATGTATGTTACTACATGAAGGTGTTTTCATTAGATGTGTATTCATGAATCAATCATCATCCGTACATTATAAGTGTGTTCTAGTTGCAGTAAGCACATGCATAATCTAGTATATTAGAACAAAGAGCATCCAAGACTTCATTCTTTGTTACTCTCTTTATACTAGTTAAATTAAATAAATCAAACTAGTCGCTAATGCTAATGCTACCGCTCAAGAACGCTGAGTGATGAAGACCACCTAACCAACTAATGACGGGATGTCAAAATGAATACACGACGGAGGTCAAAGTGTCAACAACGATAACGGTCAACTGTTGATAGACTTGACGCTGTTATAAAGCATAAAGGGGGTGCACGTCCCGCCACATGGACATCAATCCCGGCGCCATTAGCAGATTCAATGATGGATCAGAGAAAACTCTCTCCTTGTTAATCAACATATTTAGCAGCCATTTTGAGCTACGGGCAATGAGTTAGCAGGGACACGCACCCCATCGGCCCCCACCTTGGCGGGGACCTCCTCGAGCAGCTCAATATCTCTAGGAAGCGGTCGGAGGAAGATGGCATGCACGGTGGATGAATCTGGCTAATTAGGCAGGTTGCCTTTCTTGCCCTGATCAACTCGGTAGGTCAGTTCAGTGTTAACCACAAGAAAAAAGCACATGGACAATTTTTTGCCAACCGGACATGGGAGCTAGTGGCTGTACGTGTGTGTCACCTCATGGTCACAATCAAGGAGGCGAGGGTTGGAATTGCTTAATTCCTCAAGCTTTTGCTGCCCGTAGCATATATGACTTAGAGACTGTTCTCTAAGAAAGTCGTTAAATCCAGGCTATCTCGCTGAGGGTAGGGAGGGGTTGACCTGTTGGCTCTTTCGCTTAAGACATCAAAACCTTGAGCCTCAAGGTATGACCCCGTATACCCCCAAAAAAAATGATTTTTCACGTTGCCCTCCTGAAAGGGCACGTTTTGCTCATACCTCTCTCAAGTCTGTCCTAAATTCTGGTCAGTCATTCTTAGACCCTTATCATTCTCATCAATAAGTTAGCACTTTACAGATATCCATTACAACAAATTCTTCAAGTGTTCATATTTTTGGGTGAACAGTTATATCTCAAAAGGTTATCACAACAGTCAATAATTGTCCCAATTATAACACATAAGTTTGATAACCTTGTTGTATTAACTCAATCATCTCTTAATCTCTGTGGTCTTTTGATTGCACACAATGCTACAAAAAGATCATTTTCAATTGTTTGAGATGGACTCTGACTACCACGTTTGAACACGGCCAAGTTATATTTTCCCTGCCCAAACTTTTGTATTGGCAAGACCAAAAACATGAAGACTGACAGTACAATACAATGTAAGATAAATTGCAACAAAAAAAAGTTAATAAAATGAATTAATAGTAGAAAAAGGAAGCGGCATTCAAATCGGCCCTTGTTATTTCTCATGGGTTGTATGAACCTAAACCTATTAACATTTGAATAGGCTGATCATGACTTGACTAGCTAATGGAAATCAAAACAGACTGTCATAGTGCTGTAAAGAAACGGGGCTTGGTTGATTGTTGGAGAGGAAATTTGTGCTCTACAGATTTATGAACATTAGAAAAATTGGCAAAGACTATATATATTAATGTTAAAAAAGTACCTCGAGAAGCACGGGCAAGAAAACAGTAACCAAAGGATGTAATATGCTGTATGTATGTATGTATATATAGGAAACAATAAAAAAAAGACTTGCTAATTTAAGGTAAAGCAGTACAGATAAACTTTGACCATTTACGGAACGAACCATAAAAAGCATAACAACTTATATCATGCTTTTTTTTGGTTAAGAGAAGAAATATTTCATATATAAAAGAGTGTTACAAGCCGTCCCGGCTAGATCATCTATTTTACAGACATGAAAAGTAACAACAAATTGCTACAAATAACACTACAGACTAACAACAAGCCTACCAACCCTATACAAATTACAATCAGACTAAAGTAAAGCATATCCTACACCTTAGTCTAACTTTTTTCGTAACTTGCTAGGGCTTACAGGTAACAATATAAAACTAAAAACAGTAAACATGTAACATAAAACACAATGACATAAAAAGTACAATGAGGAAGATAACTAGAACCGAACGAATAATCGAAGGCGTTGTCGACACCAAAGGGATCACAGCGTAAAGCTACGAAGCAGACAACCTTGCCTGGTGCATAATATTCCCCCAGCATTGACACCTAAACCATGACAACCGTAAAACCAGATAGCAAACCAACAAAAGGGCAAAGCCAAATAGGACCCCCCCCCCAACAACAAACCCATAGAGCAAATG
This sequence comes from Escallonia herrerae, assembly GCA_033070095.1. Lineage (NCBI taxonomy): Eukaryota > Viridiplantae > Streptophyta > Magnoliopsida > Escalloniales > Escalloniaceae > Escallonia > Escallonia herrerae. Next base: position 60,245 of record JAVXUP010001548.1, read on the forward strand.
TCCCAAATTCACCCCTCCGCCCCACTCCCAGGCCCCTTCTCCCCTCCCCACCCCCCAACGGACTAACACGCTCGAAAACCCCAGCCCCCCGAGGCCCTATCCCCCCAACCCTACCCACCGTCAAGGACAACTTCACTGTAACAACCTCTCACAGAGCTCCAGAGGAAGCACCACCAACTCAAGAACTGAGGATGCCCAAGAGGAAGCTCCAGCTCAACAGGCAAGCAGTCGAGCTCCAGTCAAAATTAAAATCAAGAAGAAGACCTTGGCGCCACAAAGAACGATGCCGCTTGTTGAGGATGTTCGCGCCACTAGAGACGACATCGCTTAGATCACCTAAGTGTTTAACGGGACGGCATCGTTTGGCTATATAACCCAATTAAATGAGACGGCATCGTTTGGCCCTCATTTGATTTTGGGTTTCAAATACTTTTAGCGACTCTTTCTTGTATTTTTAAATTTGTCGCTTGTCTTGTCTTTCTGTTATGAATTTCTATTGCAACTCCCTTAAATCAGGGAAGAGAAGAACGATTACGGGGTATGATCATTACTGAGAAATTGCTTTTTCCTCTCTCTACTTCTGTTCTCTCTTACTCTAATAAAATCCTTTCTTCATCCCCAATTTTTGTTCTAAGTCTTAATCCTTTTCTGTCAAATTCTATTACAATCGCATCAAGATCTTCAGCTCAGTAGTCATGGAAGCAGCGTCTCCATTGGGATACGCTACAACTGGTATCAGAGCCTCTTAATTGGGGCCTGAGCTAGTTCATTATATGCGTAAGATCTGAGACCACCACATCTGTTGCGAATCAATTGTCCCTTAGTATTATGCCTCGATCGGTAAGGAGTACTTAAATGGCTGAAGCTGAGCTACAGGAGTTCCAAGGTACAATGGATACGAGGCTTGTGGCAAATGACATACGGATGGATTCTATGGAAGCAACTATAAGAGATCTTCAAAGAGGTCAGACTATTCTGCAACAAGGTTTTACTGAACTTAAACCTGAAATAGCTAGCTTCATGGCACAGATTAATGCTAAGCTTGAGCCACCTCCACGAATTAACCTTGAAAAAAGAGTCTAGCCATAAAAATCATCGCATTAAGTATACTAATAACCACAATACTCCTCCCTCAGAATGTCCACCAAGGGATAACAATCTGCCTAAATTTCCTAAACTAGTTTTCCCTAGGTTTGATGGCATGAATCCTAGAGGTTGGGTGCAGAAATGTGAACAGTACTTTGAATTTTGTCCAATTCATGAAGACTACAAGGTCTCTTATGCATCAGTTCATTTGGATGCACGAGCAGAATGCTGGTATGTAGCCTACATTAAGCCCTTAGGCAGGGTGAGATGGGAGCAGTTCTTGAGGGACCTGTATGCAAGGTTCTCATTAACTAATGGAATAAGTGTGATGGGGGATTTTAACAGGCTTGTTCAGGTTGGCTCAGTTGATGAGTATTTCAATAACTTTGAGGCAATGAGAGCACATGTGGTGCAGGAGTTTGACTATTTGGATGAGAATTATTTTTGCATGAGTTTCATTGGTGGACTCAAGCCTGAGATCAGGAGTAGGGTGGAACAATTTAAGGTAGACACCCTATCCAAGGCTATACACATAGCCAGAAGAGAAGAGGTGGCCATACAGAACCTATTCAAAACTCACAGAACCTTGCAGTCAACCCTCCTATCATCAAACCAAAACCATTCCTTCACCAAGCTTAACTCCATATCTCATGGACCTAGCACCACGGATTTTCCCTCCAAACCCCATTTGCAGTCCCCAATACTGAAACCCACACCCTTACAAGCCTTTCCCTTCAAGCCTAACTCAAACCTTAACTACAACTCACCACAAAAGGGCCTACTACCTACACCCCCCAGACCCCCTCCCAGAACCAATCAATTGACCACTGAAGAGCATCAAAGAAGAATGGCACAAGGACTGTGTTTCAAATGTGGAGCTAAATTCAAAAATAGGCATAAAAATGTCTGTCCTATGAGAACAATTGCTATGATTATAGCTGACGAGGAAGAAGTCACAGAGATCACTGAGGAATTAGCTGTGACAGAAACTGAGGAATCACTCAATGATCCACCATCTGAACTAAACTTGGAACCTGAGATCAGTGTCCATGCCTTAGCTGGCAACAGAACACACCATACCATAAGGATACCTAGAAAGGTTAAAAGTAAGGAGTTCAGCATACTAATTGATACAGGATCAACTGACAATTTCCTTGATCCCCATTCAGCTAAGAAACAGGGATGCACCCTGGAAAGTTCAACCCCATTGACAGTAGCAGTAGCTAATGGAGCTAGATTGAAGACTGACACGGTGTGCAAGGGTTTTACATAGGAAATGGGGTCTCAAAAGTTCACCACCAACATGAAGATCCTACCATTGGGTGGGTGTGACTATGTTCTTGGAATGCAGTGGTTGAGACAACTTGGAAATATAAACTTTAACTTTGATTGCAACCAAATCTCATTCCAATATTATGGCAAGCTAGTCATCCTCAAAGGTGGAGAGTTCAAGGGCACTACTCTTAAGATGATTACAACAGCAACCATGAATAAACTGATCACAAGCAATGTAGGGGCACTCTATGGGTAGGTCTATGTTGTGACCATTCCCTCATCAGAAAGTACACAACCTATGGAGATACAGGAACTGACAGAATATCAAGATGTATTTGAAGAACCTAAAGGATTTCCACCTCATAGAAGCCATGACCACCCCATTTAGCTCATCGAAGGTGCCAAGCCTATCAACCTGAGACGATACAGAGTCTCATATGTGCAGAAAAATGAAATTGAGAAGATCATAATAGAGCTGTTACAATCAGGTATTATCAAACCTAGCAACTCCCCTTTTGCATCACCTATTCTCTTAGTCAAGAAAAAAAATGGGAGCTGGAGAATGTGTATAGACTATAGAGAATTAAATAAACTCACAGTCAAGTATAGGTACCCAATTCCTGTTATTAATGACTTGTTAGATGAGTTGCAAAGGTCCACCATGTTCTCTAAATTGGACCTGAGAAGTGGCTACCACCAAATAAGGGTGGTAGACAGTGACACTCACAAGACTGCCTTCAAGACACACACACAGGGCTCTATGAATTCTTAGTTATGCCCTTTGGGCTAACTAATGCCCCAGCCACCTTTCAAAGCTTGATGAACACCATCTTCCAACCCTACCTAAGAAAGTTTGTCTTAGTCTTTTTTTATGATACACTGGTGTACAGTAAAAGTGTGCAGGATCATACTCATCATCTCAGGCAAGTATTGCAGCTGTTGAGACAACATTGTCTGTATGCTAAGCTAAGCAAGTGCACTTTTGCCCAGAGACAAGTTGAATACTTGGGACATGTGGTGAATGAACAAGGAGTGGCAGCTGACCTAAGCAAGGTTGAGGCCATGCTCAATTGGCCAACACCAAGAAGCCTTAAAGATCTGAGAGGTTTCCTAGGCCTCACTGGCTACTATAGGAAATTTGTTAAGGGCTATGGAGTGATCAGGTAAGCCCCTAACCAGCTTACTAAAGAAAGATGCATACCATTGGGATGATTCCTCAAAGCAGGCATTTAGTGCATTGAAACAGGCCATGGCAACCACCCCTATCTTGGCCTTACCAAATTTCACCTTGCCTTTTGAAGTGGAGACTGATGCTTGTGATATTGGTATTGGAGCTGTGCTCATGTAACAAGGAAGGCCTTTGGCTTACATCAGCAAGGGTTTGAGCACTAAATGCTTAGGGCTCTCAACTTATGAGAAGGAGCTTCTAGCCCTAGTGCATTCTATCACTAAGTGGAGCCCCTACTTGAGTCACAATCATTTCATAGTCAGGACTGATCACAGCAGCCTGAAATTTCTATTGGGACAAAGAGTTACTTCTATGTTGCAATAGAAGCTACATTCTAAACTCCTTGGTTTTGATTTTGAGGTGCACTATAAATAGGGAACAGATAATGTTGTTACAGATGCCTTGTCTAGGCTTCCACAGCAAAGTCTTGAAGAGTGTAAGGCCATGACTATAGTAACATCACTGTGGCAACAGGAGTTACAAGGCAACCTGGAAAATGATGAAATGACCCAAAGGGTAATACAAGAGATACTGATTGACCCCATGGCAACCTCTTTTTATTCTTATCAAGGGGGAATACTAAGGTTTAAGAGCAAGGTATATGTGGGAAAGGGGAATCAACTTAGGAAGCAAATCCTGCAAGAGCTACACAACTCTGGTTTTGGGGGCCACTCTGGTATCCAAAACACCTACAGAAGAGAAAATATGTTCTTTTATTGGCCTAACATGAAGCAACAAATAACTCAGATGGTGAGTGAGTGTCCTTCCTATCAGCAGAATAAGCATGAGAATGTGCCCTATTCTGGACTGCTCCAACCCTTGGAGATCCCAAGACAATTATAGACACATCTGACTATGGACTTTGTTGAAGGACTTCCTAAATCTTAGGGGAAAGATGTCATTTTTTGGTTGTAGACAGGCTCAACAAATATGCTCATTTTATTAGCCTCACACACCCTTTTACAGCAGAAGTGGTAGCTCGAAATTTCTTGGACAATGTCTTCAAGCTCCATGGGATGCCCACATCCATCACAAGTGACAGGGATAAGGTTTTCTTATCTAACTTTTGGACTAAACTTTTTAAGTTGATGGGGACTTAGTTGGCCTATAGTTCATCCTATCATCCAGAGACAGATGGGCAAACTAAAAGAGTGAACAAGTGTTTGGAAAACTACCTCAGATGCATGTGTAGTGATAGGCCACACACCTAGGCCAAATGGTTGACTTTGGCTGAACACTAGTACAACACCAGTTACCATGCCTCCATCAAAATGACCCATTTCGAGGTAGCCTATGGCTATAAGCCTAGAACCCTTAGCTTAGCCACCCAGAGTCCACCAACATTACAGATTTTGAGGTTGTCTATGGCTATAAGCCTAGAACCCTTAGCTTAGCCATCCAGAGTCCACCAACATTACAGAACTGGACAATTACTTGAAGGAAAGGAGCCGAATATTGGGCCTATTTAAAGACAACCTGACACAAGCCCAGGCTAGAATGCAACAGTATGCAAATCTCCATCGTACGGAGAGAGAATTTACTGAAGGTGACTGGGTCTACTTACGGCTACAACCCTACAGACAGACCTCCCTAGCCCACAGGAGAAACATGAAGCTCTCACCAAGGTTCTTTGGACCATATCAAGTAATTCAGAAGATCAGCAAGGTTGCTTATAAGCTAAAACTCCCAGAGACAACTAAGATACATCCAGTTTTCCATGTCTCCCTATTGAAGAAGAAGCTGGGCAATCAGATTGTTTCTTCCACTCAGTTGCCATATCTGGGTAGTGAAGGACAATTTTTAATGGAGCCAAGCTGTGCTAGATCGAAGGTTGATCAAACGCAACAATCAAGCTGTCATTCAGGTTTTGATCAGGTGGTCCAATGCCAACCAGGGGGATGAGACCTGGGAAGATTGGGACATAATCAAGAACAGGTTCCCAAATTTTGACCCTTGGGGACAAGGGTCAATCGAAGGGAACGAGAATGTAACAACCTCGCACAGAGCTCCAGAGGAAGCACCACCAGCTCAGGAACTGAGGATGCCACAAGAGGAAGCTCCAGCTCAACAGGAAAGCAGTCGAGATCCAGTCAAAATTAAAATCAAGAAGAAGACCTTGGCGCCATAAGGAACGATGCCGCTTGATGAGGATGTTCGCACCACTGGAGACGACGCTGCTTAGATCACCTAAGCTTTTAGCAGGACAACATCGTTTGGCTATATAACCCAATTAAATTAAATGAGACGACATCGTTTGGCCCTCATTTGATTTTGGGTTTCAAATACTTTTAGAGACTCATTCTTGTATTTTTAAATTTGTCGCTTGTCTTGTCTTTCTGTTTTGAATTTCTGTTACAACTCCCTTAAATCAGGGAAGAGAAGAACGATTACGGGGTATGATCATTCCTGAGAAATTGCTTTTTCCTCTCTCTACTTTTGTTCTCTCTTACTCTAATAAAATCCTTTCTTCATCCCCAATTTTTGTTCTAAGTCTTAATCCTTTTTTGTTAAATTCTATTACAATCGCATCAAGATCTTCAGCTCAATAGTCATGGAAGCAGCGTTTCCATTGGGATACGCTACACTCACCAAAACCTAGACGCAAAACCCATAACCCACAACAGACAACCCCCACATCCAGTTATTGCGACCTTACTGCTGCCGGTGGTATTCGATAGCCGCCGGTAGGATTTTGTCCACTGCCCGCAATGAAAAATATAACCCAAGCAATAAATCTTCTTCAAAACAAGCAAGAAAGCTGATTAACCCTCGATTATCTCAGCGACTTCAAAGCTATCAGATGTAGAAAGTCCAAAGTCTACCTAGATCTGAAGAAAATCAGCGAATCGGAGCACTATTACAGCACTGCCGTCCCCAATGTGGTTGGGGAGAATAGCGCCGACCTCCACACCGTCATCGTCCACTGCTGATCACCCTCCATCTGTCGCCGGCCAAAGATGCCAATCCTCAGATCCTTGACACAAAAACACGAAATGGAAGGATATATAAACTAGGCCGAATTCTGACAACCGGCCCACGCGCGCCAACGCACGGTGGGGGCGGTCATGGAACTTTTCTGTGTAAGGCTTTGTAGAGAGAAGGTAGAGAAATAATTGCAGAGAGAGAAGTTCTAACCAGTTTCTAACTTATATCATGCTAAACATACAAGATTATTAGGGGGAATCTCTCTCTTGACCCAAACAAAAAAAAACTCTTTACACAAACACTATCTTTACAACTATGGCCTCCGTTACCGCCATCAATTTTGTCTGGTGGGTGATGACGTGGTAGAGTAGTTCCCTTTGTTGTGTGGTTTTAAGTGTGCAATTTTATGGTTTTCAATTGGGGCTTTTGTGGTTGAGGTGTGGCGGATGGCCTTCGCCATAACTCTGACAGATGTGGGTCTTTATATGTGTGCAGCGTCGGAGTGTAGGTGTGAGCAGTTGATGGGTTCAATTGCTTGGGGGTTTGTTGGGTGATCAGTGATCAGGTTTTGTGTGGTCTAAGGGCATGGGTTGGTCTCTCCATCAAGGCTGTGAGCATATATAGCATGGTGGTGCTGTGGGTTAGAAAAGGTGTGTGAGTCTGGTTCAAGGGTTTAACTAAGGGTTTGCTTCTCTCTCCCCTTTAGTCGATCCCCCTCCCTTAGTTTTAAAAAGTGTTCTAGATTTGATTTTGGTGGTCATGGTATTACTGTGCTTGTTGTTGTATTGTTGGATTCAGGTTGATGGGACGGATGGACAGGGCTGTGGTAGTCAGCTGTAGGTTGTTGGTGGTTGTTTGAAGTGGACTTATATAGTGGTGGACTGTTATGGCGGGTTATGCAGGCAGAATCTGGTTGTTGCTGGTGTTCGGTGGTGCTAGGCAGCAGCGTGGCAGGCTGGCTGTAGAGGTGGCCTCTGGCGCTGCAGCAGTGCTTGCGAGTTTTCATGGTGCGCATAGGCGTGGCTGCACAGGTGTCGCAAAATCATAGACAAGCATTTGTTGGCATATGCGGTGAGTTTCGGCTGACACATTGGAGTTCTTTTTTTGGTTTTCGTTATCTATTTGTTCTCTTTAGTCGGTACATGCTTCTACAATTTTCAAAAAAAAAAAGGGGACAATTACAATATTGTCCCTGAGATTAGGGTGAAAGTACAAGCGTGTTCATTAATTTGAACAAATTATACTTATAGTATTGACCAAATGGAATCTTAAAAAACCTAATAGTTTTAAGAAAATGACTTTATTAATGCCCTTGAATTAAAAGGTTATTTTCTTTTAAAAATGCCATTACTTCATCTTATCTTCTTTCTCTTCTTTGGGGAGAACCCACCACCCTGTACCACCATGCCCTCCACTAGACACCACACCTCAGCCTCCACCTCCACCTCCTATGACCAACAAGATTTCCCTCTCCACTATACTCTGACCTCAACTTCCCTCCACCTCGCCGCTGTTGTCCCTACCCTCTCCCATCCCTCAGCTAATGCCCTCCCCCCACCATGATGCTGCCGCCCCACCCTCCCTGCACCCCGATGCTACTACCCCCATCTCCACCCACTCTGTCCCTACCTGTAACGCCCCCAAAAATCTGGAGTCCGTCGCCCCGAACTCCCGGGTCGTTAACCTACCGGATCACATCAAACCTGTCAAAAATATTCACTAATACATATTCCAAATCATCTAATTCAACGTCAACTCAAATTCTTCAAACTACTAGATCACAAACTGCTTAGCTTAAACCATTACAGCTTAGGTTCTTCGCGATTCAAATTTCCTAAGAACAAATTAACAATAACCGACCCACGCAGGGGTCTTATTATACCATGGTGATGGGCTCATCGGGATCTCACGTAGACTCTAACCCATTCCCGAACATGCTACATTTGATCATCACCTGCAGAAGGGAGCCAAACGAAGGGTGAGCTTTTGAGAGCCCAGTAAGGTCGTACAAAGACTACAACAGAAATATTAACACGACTCTGAAAAATTCAACCGACGATGATTTTCAAGACACTTCGAACAATCAAAACTCAATGATTACCCAAAATGATCAAAGTTCATCAGAAATAGATGCCAAAATAAATATTAACAATCAGAACAAAACCCAAAACGATCAATAAAAGATCCTTTTCAAGTCATCATTTCCAAAGTACAACAGATTTTTTGATGGATTCAACCCAAGCACAAATCATTTCAATAATACGATGAATATTTGTCAAGGGCTTTCAACCCAAGCACAAATCATTCTAGCTAATAAAATCAAAAATCAATGTTGATCTTGGGCGATTGCAATGCCATTATGGCAAGCTCATATAGTGTACACATGCATGATGTACTAAAATAATTACTAGTCCACTTAGGTACTAGCCTGCGTTTCATGCAGGATTCAACCAGCCTTATACCGCCTCCTCACTAAACAGGTACCCAGGTCAACACAGAAATCAACAATATAAATGAGCGTTAACATAAGCTCATATCCCCGAAATCAATTCGGGTTCTAATAACAATCACATATTGATGTAAGTCATTGTTCGAAATTTCAGAAGAAAATCACAAATAAATAGCAAAAACAATTGCGAAACATTATCGAATTTAGGTGCAACAATTTGGAAGAACGGATACAAGCATCACAAGATTTCCAATTAATCGATTCAGGTTCAACATTGGGGTTTTCGGAGCAAGAACATGTTGATATCATTAATACATAACTCAGAGTTCGCCATTAGCCATAAGTAAATCAAATGGGTACTTACGAGTATGAGTTATCAAAATAAGGGTTTGGACGAAAGTCCTTCCCCAGGGTTCAGATAGAATCCCTTACTTAGATCCGCAGCTAAATTATCTTAACCGGAAGTCTTTAACTTTAATCTAAACGGAATAATCGAACCATTAGAATACAGCCTACAGAACAAAAGTAGAACTTAATATGAACTCACGCATGCTCCTAAAATGAACCTCCCTTCACCAGGTATGTAAAATTACTGAAACGCCCCTAGCGTGTAAAATTACCAAAATGCCCCTCTCGGACTTAAATCACCCAAATGGTCTTCCCGTAAGTAGAATCACTGAAATAAGCTTCCCATATGTAAATTTAAGCAAAAATACCTTTCTTAGGTCAAATTACCAAAATATCCCTTCGGGGTGCAAATTACCAAAACACCCCCGTTACACTTTAATTCTCAAAATGAATTTTCCATAAGCAAAGGCACTAAAATAATCTTATTGTATGTAAATTTACTTCAAAATACCTCTTATATGTAAAATTACCAAAACACCCCTGGGGGTTTCCGGCATCGAAAAAATCTCAAAATATCTTAAAACGTTATTTTAAACATCCTGATTTTATTTCCAGTCTAAGAAGTATTTTAAAGAATTTTTGCCAGAAATCCAGAACCGGTGTCCGGATCGAGCGCTAAAAGGCTAGTTTCGTAAAAAATATCTATCGGCCTCAGAATGGCCCAAAATTTTAGATAATTAATCATATCTGTAAAATAGGGCTTCTATAAAATTTTTAGGTTAAAATAACTTGGTTTGCTATGCTAAATAAATCGATAATTGTAGTTAACCGATACCCTCATTTAGCGCCCTTCGTGGACTCTAAAAATTCCTAAAATTTTCCAGAGCGTAGATCTCATAAAATTATCAGGGGTTACTATTTTTAATTTTGTCTAACTTTGGCTCTATCTATTTATGAAAATTTATTGAAAAACTGCCTAATTAATTTTGGTCTTTAGCGACAATTACACACTATTTAGATTATAACACATAGTATTACACCTTTTGCACACACACGCACACTTCATCTTCCTTGTTTGAACACACACACAACTCACTGATGGTCTTCGAAATTCATTGAAACCCACCATTAAAACACACACAAACAATTGCAACACTTTCATATTCCCACAAATCATACACTAACACACCTATAGACACTCAATACCCATAATCTCACACCCCCGTACACCCACCCTCAAGAACACTCAAGAACACACACCTTCAACCCCTCGAAAACCCACTGAAACTCACCTTCCTTTACTTGTATTCACATTAACACAATCACTGCAAGAAAAAAGTCTTTTAGTGACGGGAAAATCTGTTGCTAAAAGTTTTAGCGACGGATATACCATCGCTAAAAGCCCCTCGTATAAAAGCCCGTTACTAAAAGTTTGGCGACGAAAATTTCAAATCCGTCGTCTAATATATCATTTTTTTGTCACGGATTTATTTATTAATTAGCGACAGATATTCCGTCGCTAATTATATTTTACGCATTTTTAATTTATTTTCTGTTTTGTGAATTTAGCGACGGAATAATGTTTTTGCGACGAAATGTTCCATCGCTAAATAAGACTTTTGACGACGGAAGGCAGTGGTGGTGCGAGGCGGACGACGACAATGGCACAGGAAGGCAGCGGCAGTGGCGCGCGAAAGGAGGCAGAGGGCGGTGGTGCGGCAGAGAGGGAGGAACTGTGGTGATGGTGGTGTGACTGTGAGGTGGCTATGGGGACGGCAGATGTGAGGGGAGAGGGAAGGGCGGTGTGGTAGGTGGCAGGGGCCCTGTCGCTGGCGTGGGGGGCTGGTGGGGAGGAACGTTGTGGAGGTGGGTCACCATGAGGGGGGATCGCAGGAGGTGAGAACGCCGACAGAGAGAGAAACGACGACAGTGAGAGAAACGGGGAGAGAGAGAAAATTTTGAGTGTATTAAAGAACTTTTAGCGACGGAATTATCCCATCGATAAAGGTCCGTCGGTAAAAACATTTTAACAGACATATATTTTTAGCGACGGTATCATTCCGTTGCTTAAATTTTTTTTTAAAATTATCAAAAATTATAAAATTTCCTAAAAATATTTAGCGACGGTTTATACCGCCGTTAAAAGACCGTCTGTAAAAGTCCCGGCAATGTTTTTACCGACGAAATAATTCGTCGGTAAAATATTTTTTTGGACAACATTTTTACCCACGGAAATTCCGTCGCTGAAATCGCCTTTAGCGACGGAAGTAGTCCGTCGCTAAAAACCTTTTTCCTTGTAGTGAATTCAAACCATACCTACATGCACACTTTGGTGACATTAACACAATTCAAATATTCAAATTACACTTACAGGCGCACTGCAGCAACCATGAACAAACCCAGACACCCACTACACACCCATGCCTACCTGAACACACGGATTTCCCCCCTTTAGCCCACACCCAAAGCCCTTAAAACACATTAATATGCCATAATCCACACACAGAACCTCCGCAAGCACTCACAGTGCCTACTCTCACTGCACCGCACCCAAACACACACACATACTACTGAAATTATACCCAAAATTAACACATAGTCGAGTCACATAAACTAGGTGAAGATTCACCTTGAAAGAACTCTGCTCGAGCTTCCCCCTTCTGTTTCTTTCTTCCCGTTTTTTTCCTTTGTTCTGATGCCTTCTTCCTTCTTTCTGTTTTTCTTCACTGTTTCCCTTCTGTTCTTCGCTTCTCTGTTTCTTCCCTGTTTAGTCATTGTTCCTCTCTTTCTTTTATTTGTTTGCTTCTTTTTTTTTTTTTTGTCTTTCTTCATCTCATCCAAACTCTCCCCTATGCATTCCATATTAAACCATTTAAATTGGCTTAGTCACCTAAGCTAGTAGGAGGTGGCAAACACAAAGAAAATGGCTTCTAAACCTTTTTTTATAAAATTACACAAAGGGCCCCCAAACTTTACATATTTATAAAAATAAACCCCAAGCTTTTTGTAATTACAAACTAATCCCGAACTTTGTATAATTATATCCAAACCCCGAATTTATTTTAACTTTCACTAAAAATACATATTGTCTCTGTAACGCCCCGAATTTTCAGAGCGTTAATATCAAATAACAGAGTCAGAAAACCTCAAAATAATTTCAAAAAAAGTCTCCCTAAATAGTCATTCAGAGCATGTACTAATTAACCCAAAGATACATTAATAAATATTATAGCAGCCTAAGCCATTTACATGATCCAAATTACTCCGACACGGAGTTCCAAAATATATTTCAAATCCACATAGGTCCTCCTATTGTACATTATAAAAATAATCAAACTAAATGCAAAACTAAACTACTAATATTGGCTCTGATATAAAATTACTAGCTCTAAATCGCACAGCTAGCCCTGCAATCCAGTCCCCTTTTTACTGATCACCTGAGAGAAGAAAATAATAAGGAAGTGAGCCAAATGCCCAGTAAGGTCGCTCAACGGACCGACCAAAAGGGATACAAAAAAATGTTTGAAGAACGAAATTTTGGAGGTACAAAACTTTAATGGAACAGATACAAGACATAATTTTTTAAAGTGTCAAAATATATTTTCATACAAGACAGAATTTCAAGATGTCAGAAATACATAATTGTACAGAGACAGATACTAGAGAGCCATTCAGAATAAGGTCACACATGTCATCACTGACACGTGAAACCGGGTTCAGAAAATAAGATCACGATCGCTAACTCATCCCACTGAGCTAGTACACGTTCCAATCCACGTGGATAAGTCAAAATCAAAACACATACAGTGTGACATGGCTCACAAAAGTGTTAACCAATAGACTTCGTAATATGGACGAGTTACCAACAAGTCGTGTAGACGATGTAAACAGATGGGCCGTATATACCTAGCGGCTTATAATTCACGCCAAATATCACTGATCAGTTACACAAGGTCATGTGACTGAATCTGTAATAGATATTTCCAAATTGATTTACACGGAGTATCTCAGACAATTCTAAAATCTTTAAAGTTGGTCTTCAATTAAGGAAGAGAAAAATCAAGTTCAAAAGAAGTCAAAAGGTATAAGTCGGAGATCGTATGGAAAATACTACCAATTAACAAATGAGTAGAGAACGATAGTGCACGGACCAATACAAGTTTAATGCATGGGAAACACCCGAATAAATTTGTACGCTAATGGGTTGAGCAAAATAATGAATTTCAAACATTAAAATAAGCTTGCAATTCGGGAATCAGTAATACTTTCTTAAGTCTAACAAGCTGGGCAGCAAAGATAATGATTGCCTGGTGATCAAGTGTTATGCAGTAAGGCTATGGCTATTAAGCAATGGAGTTTAATGCCTAAACGGAGTTTCAGAACCATAAATGTCTTGAATCTGGTAATGAAGAAGCTTGGAATATGGACTTGGCAGATAAGGAATTGGCTGTATACGGCTGGGCAGATGGAGTTAACGCTAGCAACAAACGGATTCCCACTCGTCCACAAACGAGACACCAGGGAAAATATCCATACCAATCCAAATTGATGAATGAAACAAAACTACAGTTAACTACCGAATCACATGAATTTCACACAAAACCTTTATTCATAATCAGAATAAGATGAGTCTAAATCAATTATGAGAGAATAACCCTACAAATTAAATTTGAACAGATTCAATGATAGTTTGACAATAAAAGAAATTCTTTCTCAAAATTATAGGATAGATTGGTCCAACGCTGATCTAGATTTCAAAAACAGTAATCCCTTACCTTTGTTCACGTAATTTAATCCAAAGTCTTGATCCTCTCAAACAAATTGTATCAAAACCCTAATATAAAAATACCCAAATCTTCAATAAGAACTCTATTGATCACAATAATTTATATAGTTCTTACCACAAACCTCAATTTCAAAACCAAAAATAAACTTACCTCAAAGTAATGATCAAACTCTCAAAAGGCTCTTCCTAGGAATTCTTTTGAAACTTTTCTGAACTTGGTGTGCTCTTATGAATGTACGTAACTATTAGACACGTAAAAGATATATATTTATATTCCTAAAACAAATAGAATTTTAAAATACCCTAATTTTATTTTCTTTTATTTTCTTCTTTTTTTTAAGCATTTAAATACGAGGGGTCTAACAGTCTCTCATTATATCATTTTTATCATTAAAACCATGATTTATATCTACGCCCCCAAAGTTTTTGAAAATTACGAAAATGCCCCCCCCCCCCCAAATTTCAAAATTACATTTTTGCCCTGGAATATTTTTAAGCTCTTACGCACTACTAATACTCAAGCATTGCTCAAGTTTAAAGTCCGTTTATTTTTCGGAACCTCAATGATTATTTTAACTGGCTCCCGAAATTCGGGATATTACACTACTTGCCCCAACCCTCATTCCACCCCGTCGTCTCCCCCATCCTCCTCGTCTTGCTCACTGGCTTTACATGATTTTTCATTGTAAGTGTTTGGATTTTTAGAAAACATTGACAATGAAATTTACTTCTTACTAACTGTTGTTAGATAGACCCTAATTTAGAAATTAGGGTTAATTAAAACCTTAATTTGGAGAGAGAGAGAGAGAGAGAGAGAGAGTTAGGTTTGAAACACTAAATTTCCAAATTAGTAATTTTTCGAATTAGGGTTTTTAATCTTTTATACAATTTATATGTAGATATATGGTATAACGTAGTATTAGAAAATACGTATGGATAACATCAGTACAAAAATATAATTTTTTAACAAATCTGATACAGATGGACACGACTGATACATTTTCAAAATTTTTGGTCACGATATGTTCCTCTTTGAAACTTATTATCCTTACATGTAATTCACCCTAACCTCAGGGACATTGCTGTAATTATCGAGAGAGAAGATTTTTTTTAATGCTGCTCTTTAGTGGTTGATGTAATTTACTTGTTAGTTTGTTTCTTGGCTGATATTGTATTGTGAAGCCTACTCGATGGGGTTGCCATCTGTGTAAGTGTCTATCAATTTCATTGCCTTAGCGAGCAGCGTGTAACTTGACTGCTTCTTTTACTTTTTTTATCATAACGATGTTAAACATATATGGCAAATATCGTAAAACAGTTAAGTTATACTCAGACTACAGCGTACAGAAAAGTAAAAATATATATACACAAATGACAATTGCATCCGATAAACACAGCGATGCAATAATTATTCAAGAAAAACAAAAGTGCAGCCACATACTTGGTGTATATATTCCGAAACAAATGATTTGACAAAAAGTTGTCTTTGACCACGAGGTCACAAAACATAGACAGGAAAAAAAACATTATTTTTACCTGATTCTGTCAAAGATTTGGTCACCGCTCAATGCCAATCAAAATGTCATGACAAAAACCATCACATCCTGACATGAACATCCATGCACTCAAATACACATCCCATTCCATCCTCTCCCACAATAATAATAACATACATATGTAATATAATGATAATAATAATATATAATAATAAAACCACACAGTATATACCTTCAAACCCAAAGCTTCTCCCCAACCAATTTTCCAAACAGTAAAATATAGAGCAAGAGGGTCCCCGGTAGGAAAGAAAAATGTTTGCTTTGAATGCTCCATGGCTTGCTTAGACACACACACACACAGACGCACAACATGTACAACCAAAGTTCACAGCACAGAGAAAACCTTGCCGCCGCTCAAATGAACACGAGCCCTCGGATCTCCTTCTCCAATGACTTTGCGGAGTCCAGAGCCCAGCACCAACTGGCCAGAACGACGGCGTCCAGGGACTCGGCACCCGTCTCGTCGGACTTTGAGTTTTCGGTGACGAATTACTCCATGATGAATGCTGATGAGCTGTTTTCCAAGGGCAGGTGGTTGCCGTTCAGGAGTAACTTGCAGAAGACCACACTTAGAGAGGAGCTTCTGGCCGGTGAGGAGGAGGACGAAGCCGTCTCGTTGAGGCCCCCCAAGGGGTCCGGGTCAACTCGGTGGAAGGGGTTTCTGGGTTTAAAGAAGTCTCACATTGGGTCCAAGAAGACGGGTGACAAGAGTGATGGGTCAGGGGATAAAAGGGTTCATGTTTCAAACACATCTCAGGTCTGTTTTGGATCCGCATTTTCAATTTTCATAACGACTGTTTTCACGCTTTAATATGCTTTTTGACGCGTCATTTTGCTTGCTATATTGTTCTTATTTTGCCTGCAACAAGTGAGAGCATGGGAAAAAAAAACAGAGATGCTAGAACAGACTGTTTGTTAACTTTTTTGTCACATCTCTCTCTCTCTCTCTCTCTCTCTCTCTCTCTCTCTGTGTACTTGTCGGTGATTTCTTCATCTGGGTTTAATCAATGTATTTTGACAGGAACACTTGAACGATGGAGGGTCAAGTTGCAGGGAGGCGGGGAGTTTCGGGTTTAACCATTGAAATACGCGTGCAATGGATTGTGTAGAGGTGTGTGGTTAAATTTTCCTTTGTTTGAATGACTTCTAATATTGACGAGAGGTTTGCGGGTAATACTAGGGGTTCTAATGAATTGTTTTAGTTGAGTTTGAGTTTAAAACTTCTTCTTTCTCTCCTTTTCTTTTTTGGTCCTAGATGTATGTGATTGTTAATTCTACTCTACTCCTTACTATCTCGTAGAAGTTGGTTTCTTCTTTGTACAGAATGTTGGCTGTTGCTTTGAGGAACTTCAGTCCATCGTACACTGATGGTCTCCATCTGAATCTCATATCCTGCAAAGTTTGAACTTAGATGAAGGCATGCATGCATTTTGTTAGCCCACTTTCTTACAATTTGCTTTGGCACGAGTAGGCATCATCGTCTTGCCAATAAGATTAGGGTACTTGTCAAGGAGATTTTATAGCTGTTCAACTCCTGGAAGACCGAGGTCGATTTCAATATGTTTTTGGAAATGAGTAGCAAGAGTCATGATGGAGAGAATTCGGTCTTCAAGGTTTTCTTCAGCTTAGTAATAAAACTTTAACGAGTACGGACAATCTTCTAAGGAGGATTTTTTTTTACTAACTTGGTTTTTAATAAGATATTTATAACTTTTTGTATAACGATAATTAATAGTCATTAAATAATTTTTGTACTTTCTATTTAGCGATATTAAAAATTATTGTAAAAAATTATCGCTGAAAAAATTAGTTGAAATGTTATTACTTTCCTATACGAAGAGTTAAAATTATTTTTCTATAAAGGATAGCTGCAAAAAATTATAAATCTTCCTAAAATGGTCTCATGTATTGTACCACGAATAATGCGACGAATCTGAGCCAAGACATTCGAAGACAAAGTTGCAGTTAGAACCTTCAGGTGTGCGTGTGTGTGTGTGTGTGTGTTTTTGGATATAAAGTAAAGTAGCATTAATAGGTTATGAGTTTGTCACCATAAGGTGAATACAAAAGACAAATCCAAAGTTTTAAACAAGACTCCGCCTTATCTATATTATAAGAGATTACGACAAAGCGAATTATTTACACAAAGTACAAAATACGCGCTCAGGATACAAAGGAAGTTAGAGATCCTATCACGGTAAAAAGTCATGCACCCAGTAAGAAGCAGTAAGCAAATATTCTGGTGTGAGATTTGGAGGGCTTCGTCTAACCGAAGGCTTCGCAAATCTTTTGGGCGAGGGATGCGGTACTGTCGATGGTAAGAACCTTCAGATGTTTGAAGCTCTTGGCATGTAATTTATCACTGTACTTGTTTAGATTTGGCAATCCCTTTCAAAATGCAAATATATAGATTTATTGTGAAGGTGTAAACTACATTTTACTGTATCGTTTATGAGTTCAAGTTTTGAGTTAAAGAAACTTGTATCCTTAGCATTGACTGTTTACCTTCGCTGCAAAAATCATGATAAATACCCGAGAGATCTTTTAAAGAAAATATTTTAGTCACTGCCTGTGTCGCCAACGACAACCTTAATACTAATCGTTAGTATTCTTAGTGATGTTTGTTTTGTAACACTAAAAAAGTGTCGATAGAAGCTATCAACGGTTAACAAAAACATCAATAAACCTGATTGACGATTGTCACTATATATTATTAATAGCTAATAAATATTTTTTGCTATGTTTGTTTAGTAAAAACAGAAGAGTTTGATAAGAGTTATCCGCCGTTAGAAAAAAAATGTGAATAAACCCGATTATCAATCATCATTTAAGAATTTATAACTTTCACAGCCTAAATTTCATCTTTCAAAACTATGACTTCCTTTTCACCTCACCAAAGGCTATTTTTTTTTCTTTTTTTTAAAATAGCAAAAATATCTTCGTTCGAATTAATTTTGGTGTCAATGGAGACTGCGTCGCCTCTTCTCGAGAGATCTTGAGGGCGCACCAGAAGCTATTCGGTGATCTTCAAACTGCTAGTAACAACAAAATTCCAAGTGCAGTTGAACTGACATGTTATTCACGGCTCTAGCAGTGGAGTGGAGTGGAGCTACATGAACTAGGAAGGAGTAGTTAATGAGATTGGGAGTGAGGAGTTTGACTGGCAGTCAGCAGTCAAAGAAGACATCTAAGCACCAGCTGTGAATCATGTTGAGGAGAACACGGGGAGGGATCATAATTTATTTATTTAATGCATGAATTCTGACAGAAAATGAGAGAGCGTGGGTAATTTCCAACATAAATTTGGGTAGATTCCAGTCAAGTTAAGTACTTCCCCTTCCCTGTAGCAGTCTACTTGGTCAGACCGCTGCTACCAGCAGCACAGCAGCTGCTCCATGCATGCATGGTGTCACCACACATGGCATTAATGTTCCTCAAGGACCCAAACAATTGCTGCCCCCTCCTCTCCCATTTCTTCGATCAATGAATGACACGCTTTTGCTAACGATACCGCTGCCACTGTACATGTACAATCAATTTGCGTTTAGAAGTTTCAACTCCTCCCGC
This sequence comes from Escallonia herrerae, assembly GCA_033070095.1. Lineage (NCBI taxonomy): Eukaryota > Viridiplantae > Streptophyta > Magnoliopsida > Escalloniales > Escalloniaceae > Escallonia > Escallonia herrerae. The sequence continues at coordinate 79,465 of JAVXUP010001548.1, forward strand.
GACTAGGGTTTTCAACTTGGCGCTCAGCTTGATACAGCCGATGCATATCGTCTGATAACAAACTTTGAATGTTATCACGGCAGTAAAATTATTTTTTTATAAAGTGATAATTAATAGTCGTTAAATATTTTTAATAACTTTTCTGTTAACACTTTCAGCGCTAACTCTTAAAGACACTTTTTTAACTTCACTAAATAAAAGTCATTAAAAATATTTAGCAACCATTAATTGTCGCTACATAGGAAGTAGGAGGAAGATTCCTTCAATCCGGGTAACAGCCAAATATTTTCCGTCGTCTATTGTATTCCTTCCGTTCCTAAAAAACTGATCATATTTTCTTTTTGGGCCATCCCACAAAAATTGATTACTTCCAAATTAAGAAACATTCTGTAAGTATTTTTACATATTTACCGTTTTTATACTTTTTTATTCTATTTCTCTCACCACATTTAATTCTCTACCAACTCATTTTCTCTCTCGTAGCCCATCACTTTACACTTTTTTATTATATTTCTCTCTCCACATTTAACGTTCTACCAACCAATTTTCTTTCTCATGACTCACTCTCTTCCCCCTCTCTCTAAAGGGTAAAATAGAAAAGACACACAATATATAACTTAAATCCTTAATATACATGTAAAGTCAAATGAATCATTCTTTTAGGGACGGAGGGAGTATTTCGCTATTATCGATTATACTTTTTTTATTTTAAATTATTTGACCAACTTTGACTAGTAATAAAAATATAAATTATATTTTGTGAGTTTATTATTCTACTCTAAGAGAGAGATGGGAGAAGAAAGTGAATCGAGATAAGGAAAATAAGTTAATGAAAGATTAAATGTGAAAAAATAAATAGACTAAACAAAAAGTGTAAAAGGTTAAATATGAAAAAATATCTGCATAGTCTTTCTTAATTTTAAAAGTGGTCAATTTTTTTTAAGACAACTCAAAAAGAAAATATGACCAATCTTTTTTAGAAGAGATGGAGTCCAAGTCAGAGTATTGTTGTTCGACTCGAACATGTGATTTTTAAAAAAAAAAGATTATTATGTTAATGTTATACAGCTTATAGCGCAAGAAGCAACAACTCCAAGAATTTATCAATAGTGCTGTGTTTCAAGTGTACTAAATAAGCATTGGCTACCTAATTTTTATAGAAACTTTATGATTGCATTATACGCCACCGTGTAAGGTTTACTTTGTTCGAAAATCGAGTTTCAAAGTAGCAAAGTTAGGAAAGAAATTTACATTTTTTAACTGTAAAACGTTTAAACCTTGTATGTAGTACTTTGGAGTTTCGGTTTTCTAAACTGTGTTTCCTTTTTTTTGAAGCTGTGCTCAATATGCTTTGACTACATTCGATTTGAATATTTGAATGCGGTAAAAAGGGTGGTTCAATGTTGAAAGTATCTTATTGCTTTACTGTATTTGATTTTCTGTTTAACTAGAATTATCTTTTGTTTATGGTGGCTAAAGTATCTTATTACAAAGGGTGACGCTTCTTTTAAAACTCTTTGCTTTATATCTGTTGTTCATCGCGAAGCTTTATTAGATATGCCTAAACAAACATACAAGCCATTTCATGGAAACACATCTTTCTTAATTAAGTAATATTTTGAGCTGGGTTCAATCTCAAAAAATAGTTACCACTTTCTTGTACAAATCAGTAGGAAAGTCTTTTAATAAGTTGGTTCACGAGCTTGTAAGCACGAAAGCCTTGATTCCCAAAAAGAAAATACTTTTTTAGTATAAAACAGGTATTCATATAAGCTGCTGCTGCTGCTTCCACAAAAAAAAAAACAAAGAAAATGTCAATCAAAGACAAATAACTTGAAAAAAATAAAACGAAAATGCAAAAAATAAATGGCATCGGCAATGAAACGAGGCCCTAAGCCCTTTTACCTACCAAAACCCTCGAGATTGTGGGGCGGGCGGAATGACAGTAGGCCCATTAAAATGACAGTCGGGTACAGCTTAAAAGTTGGGCTCGATGGCCAGCCCATGCAAAATGTATCCTTTTGGGGCTCATCCGGACAGAATTTCACCTCTAGAAAATATTCGCTACAAAAGTGACGACCGAGGAGGTGAACGAAGTTCCACGAGTTATTAAAAGGGATAATTGCATAAAATACTCCTGTGGTTTGGACGAGTTATAAAAGGACCCCTCAAGTTACAAAAATTGTAAATAGACACCTGAGGTATCAATTTTGTTGCAATCGTTAAAAATATCATCCAAGTTGACAGAGCGTGATCTTCACTCTCTTAAGAAGTTTATTTAGTAGATTTAAATATTTTAAAAAGACTAAAATACCCTCTCTTTCTTTTTTCTCTCCCACTCAAGTTTCAATTTCTTCTCCAATACAATCAATCTTTAACCCTAGTCGCCATCGCTCAACCAAAACCAAAGTCGCCAACCTCATAATCCAAACCCTAGTGCCCCACAGAGCCCCATCCACCACCACCATCCCAATTTCTGCCACCACCTAGTCGTGAACACCCACCATGACCCTGTGCCGCCGTCGCCGCTAGCCCTTCATCAACCCAAGCCAACTGTGCCGCCGCCACCCACTGCGAATAAGTATGTCGTCGCCACCCATCGCGAACCGTGCATCGCTAGATTCGTCATCACCCACCATGACCTTGTGTCACCGTCGCCCGCTAGACCTTCATCAACCCAAGCCAACTGCGTCGCCGCAACCCATTGCGAATAAGTACGCTGTCGCCACCCACCGCGAACCGTGCATCGCTAGATCCGTCATCTAAGCCCTCCGGTTATCACCCGAACAACTTGCACCGTCGCCAACCCCGCCATCAGTACCAGCCACTTGTGCCATCGCCAGCCCTTCTATCAGCCTAGCCACTTGCGTCGCCGCCACAGCCTAGGCCACCCACCCCGATCTAAGCCCTCTCGTCATCACCGGAACCACTTGCACCGCCACTAACCCTGCCACCTGCCCTAGCCACCTGCGCTAGAAAGTGACGGGTTGAAGAGAGAGATGGTGAGAATTCGAGTCTAGAAAGTGACGGGTTGAAGAGAGAGATGGTGAGAATTCGAGTCAAAGGTCTTGAGTAATGTTTGACAAACGAGACCAATGTGGTTATATACAGGAGTAGTTTAGGAAATTTCTTAATTCCATAACGGGAGTTGACGGATGTAACATTTTTTAAACATTCGGTGTGTTATTACAACTTTTGTAATTGAAAGGGTCTTTTTGCAACTAACCCAAACCACAGGGATATTTTCACAATTTTCCCTTAATAAAATCCCAACAATTGGAGACTCATAACTTTATAAGATGCTTAAAATTACTTTCCCTAATATGCTCAAGACTGCACATTGAGGCTATCACTGAACTAGCTACGAAGATGACAGGGAAGGAGACCCTCTGTTGCGTGTCTTCGGTGAAGTCCCGGTAACTTGATGATGTGAACCAACACTGCTCAAAACTTCTTCAATAGCTAAGTGAGATAAGTCACGCTTCAATCCCTTGTTCTTTTTACTATCTATGATTGAAATAGATAAGCAAACATGAAGGGAATTTTGATTGATTTATTCGAGGGAAATCTGCCTCCAAAATGCCAAAGCATAAACTGAAATATTTTTTCTCCCCTCCATTAGTCTGATGCATACACGTATATATAACAATAGTAGAAGAAACTAACTCCTAAAAACTAGCTACACTACAGCACCAATCGCTAAAAACTAGGACTTGGTTACAACTTCCCGAAGACATGGGCTCTTCTGCCTCTCACCCACTAAGTACACAATTAACTTACTCCTAATTAAATGCAGAACATGTCTTCTATTAATCACAGAACACCCTCTTAACTTCCAATAGAAAAGAGAGAGAGGCAGAGTGGGTGCTAGTATAAACCTGTCACTCTATTTCCCTTATCTTGATGAGAGAACTAAATATGTACATTAAGCTTGAGAGAGGTTTCAGAATAGTTTACAAACATCTGAAACACTCCCAATGTTATAGGAGCTAGCAGTTCTACACAGATACTGGAATACAAAGACAATTTTGTTACATGGTACATGCTCAAGAGAATTCTACCACGGAGCATTGGCCTCTTCTTGAAACTTAAGCTCATACTCCTCAACCTTCGACTGCAGGGCATCAAATTTCTCAGAGGCTCCCTTCAACTCCAAAACCTTTGCTTCCAGATTCTTTATTTCATTGACAATGCGAGTTTGTTCCGATTTAGCCTCCCTCTGTGCGTCTGAAACACCTCTGGCATCAATGGAGATGCTCAAAAGACGGCCCATGCGATTGTGTAGGAATTCAACATTCATGCCCAAAAGCTCAAAAGATTTCAACGATTTCTCCCAAACTGCAAATTCACTTAGAAAGGTAGTCAACTTGCAAGCTCTGATGGCATCTGCTATATTTACAGTTTCACCAATTATACCAGCCGCTAGTTTAGAGTAGAGGCCTGGAATAAGACCAACATGAAGAAACTCATTCCGATAGCGACAAAGCTCATAATACTTCATTCGTAAATGTTCTGGGAGCTCCGAGTCTAGGCACAACCCATTTATTTGAATGTGAAAATCCTCAAACCTTTTGACATCTTCAAACAAAAAGGCAGGCCCAGAAAAATCGGAATCTGCCACAACTTTCGAGCTAATGCCTTCACTATCATTCCCAGACTGTTCCACCTGCTGAGCAAGCTGAGGTACGGACCTTGACAAGCCTGTTCGCTTCTTCTTTTGGCATACAGCTAATGGAAGAGACTTAAGAGGCTTCCTCTTCTTGGTTTTAGAAGTTGTAGTAGTCCTCTCTTTAAAAGAACATGTTAGAAAGGGGTGCAAGGAAACAGTTAAGGAAGCAAACAAATAATAGACTGCGAAGGGAGAAATCAGTCAACGAACCTGCATCGGTTTGTACTGTATGGGCATCTAAAATGCCGCAAGGACCATCTACTTCAGCCAAATCTTTTGCCCTAACTATATGCACCTACAAAGAGCGAGTGCACTTGCACATATTAATCAAAGGAACACGCAGGTCAGAAAATTCAACATGTGCAGACACACACACACAATTGCAAATCGCTAAGGTAGAGCCTTGGGACAACGAAGAGGCAGCTCCATTTTGACCTGGACCTCACAAGTTCAAAAGGCTGAAACAGGATCTCCTGAAAATGGGACTAAAGATGCGTACATCTGACCCTCCCCAAACCCTGCAATAGCGCGCGACCTCGTGCACTGGACTGTCATTTTATATCGGAACTATTCACATAATGCAACAAAGAGAGCTGCCCCTGTCCTATTTTCACTAAGAATTCGCAAAGGGTGACGCTCAAGAGAATCAGATTCTCTTTCCAACTTACTTCGCAAATTGGACTCGGTATGACTTTCCTGATTCACTTCACCCCTTGTATGGCTTGTACAAATCCTAATGTTGTGTTTGTCAATTGCAAGACATAGGCGGCAATCATCACTTCAAGTTACTCCAGGGTCCATATCTAATCCTAGAGCATCTTGTTGAGGGTTCAGACTTGAGACCAAGGGAAGGCATGAAGACACCATTCGATTCTCTTCTAGGAGATAAATGCAAGCAGACCAAACCAGGATTCTGCTCGGCAGGGGACCAAAAATGCTACAAGACTGCTAAGTCTAATGTAAATAAAGTTCTTGCATGACTAATTACTACTGCTTCCATTCTGCAATTTGTGCCAGTCCTACTTGTCATTTGGATATATGGTAAAAATGATTCACACAATCAATATTCGTGCACTAAACTAAGTCTCTGAATCAAATTGAATAGCCAGACGAAAAACCAAATTTTGGACTGAGTGACAAAGCTTTTGACATTGAGTATGGAGGGTGAACCCAAAAAGGCTACTGAGAAAAGCATAACAGAGAAGCCTTAAGATTCATAAGCAATATCAACTCGGACTGGGGGAATCCTGCCAAAAATCAAAGGGGGCTGAACTTTAAGCATTATTCTGCTATAGAGTCTTGCTGCAAAAGTAGAGTTACCAAGTACTCCAATTCGTCCAGAATTGAATGCCTTACCATTCTACTGCCAATTTTCCCAGAGCTTATTTGCAAACCTGTAAGCTTTTAGGTACTTCTTTGCATGCATCATTTGCTCTACTTAGAAAAAGGCCTTGGTCAAGTTTTGATTCGCACCAAGTTACTCTAATTAATTCCTATCGAGTCAAGTAAACACCCAGCATGAAAGGAAATTATATCGCCAACAAACGAACTAGGATATTTGTTTCATTCAGGACAGAATATACCGTGAACGGATGTAGAATCATTCTACACAAAATCATATCATCCTTACTGATAAGATTTCAAGCAAAGGCATATTAATTTCACATCTAACTACTGGCATCAGTTATGTCCAGCTCTTGGCTAAAAAACAAGTTCGAACCATCAATGATGCACATAACTGGAGGATCAAAGTTTACTAAGGATGACCTTCTTTGCTCTAGTCAGCACCTAACTGAAACATTTTGCCTCTTCTACTAGATGATGGCCATAGTATCACTAATCTATCAATAAGTCCTTTCCTTTCTCCCAGACACAATTATTTCATCTTTCTGAGATTTAAATCAACCAGCTAAGTCTATGGCAATTGTTGTCCTAGGCAGAGATTGACAGGAAGGTTTTTTTTTTTTCCTTGAACATTTGTAATCTTACCCTTTTAACGTGCCAAGCTCAATGGAACCATATGCATTCTATACGTGGACTACTAAGGTAGCATCAACGTATACTAACATATGTAATTGGACCGCTTGTCTACTTAACCATTGACTTTTTTCTCCATATGAACATTGGTGAGAATGAAATTGCCAATGAATAAAATACGGGTGCCATGATCAACAGCTTGAATTGTCACCTTAAATTTGTTGGGTCTGACCATATGAAATACCAAAGCATCTCCTTCAAGCAAGTTGTGTCCAACAGCAAACCTTCTCCACCCCCCGCTTAGTCCTGTCTTTTCTGCAATGTATTTGAGGTCAAATTGTTCCCCAGTTTCGTCTTCGAGTACAAGTGTAGTATTCGTCCTCGGCAGGTATGACTTGCTGAACAATTTGGGAAGGCCCTACATTGAAACACAATTAGCAATAAGTTACATCTACCTTCTATAAACTACTTCCTGCTGAATTATAATTTTTAAAATGTTAGAAACAATGCTCACCATCCAAAAACAACTGGAAATATGGGATCTAACCATCAATCTTGTGAAGCTGGGAAATTGAGATCCCAGACTAGACTGAATCTCCTCTGCACGAATCATGGCAGGTGACTTGGCATGACCAGGACTATTTTGCGGCTTTGGCCCATTACTAGTAGCCACTTCTTGCTTCAGTTTCATGTAAAATCGTAGTCATAATCATGACAAAGTAAACCAACAGATAACTAAAAGAATAATACAAGCACTTCAATTTCTGAAAAGTGACCTCGCATATTCTTCTGCAACATCAAAAACCACCTGTTCATGAATAATTAAGCTACTCATTTCCAGTATATTCTATCTTATTTTAAATGGAGAATGGACGCCTATTAAAGAAGAATCACGGAGTTTGAATGATGAGCCTAATATAATGAGGAGTGAGATGTCTACTTGCTTTAGGAGAGTTGTGAGAGAGGTCCATGAAAAATCTAGAGAAAATGGTCTTGTAGGAAAAGATACTTGGTGATGAAATGAGGAGGTCCAAAATTTAGTAGAAGAGGCAATGTTATAGAGGATTGCAGGAGTGCAAGAATGAGGAACGTGTTAAGAACTATAATCGACTAGAGAGGAAGCGAAGAAGGCAATAAGAGAGGCTAGAGGTAATGCATATGAGAGCTTATACCAAAGGCTAGGAACTAATGAGGGTGAAAAAGAGATCTACAGGCTAGCTAAGGTATAAGAGAAAAGAGAATGAGAGACTTGCATGACACAAAGTGTATCAAGGATGAGAATCAAAGGTTATTAGTACTAGATGATGAGTGAAGGAGAGATGGAGAGGTTACTTTGATAAGCTATTCAATGGCGAAACCGAAGATGATTTAAGAGATCTTGGTGACTCGTTTGAGGAGAGTAATCGAAGGTGGTTTCTTCATAGAATTGACTCAATTTGAGACATTTGAGGTGAAGGAAGCTTTGAAAAGGATGAAAAGCAGAAAGGCTACTCAACCAGACAGTATCCATATTGAGGTTTGGAGATGCTCGGGCGATGAAGGCATAGATTGGTCAATGAAGTTGTTTTAACAAGATCTTAGATATAAGAAATTGCCCGCGGAGTGGAGGAAAAGCACTTTGATACCTATATACTAGACCTGACAAAAAAATGCCCGTAGCATACAGGTCAACCCAACCTGAAGCCAGAAAACAGGTACGGGCATGTAAAACACAAATTCCTAGAAATTTGACCCGTTCGCTAACCGACCTGTAAATCCCGGTTCGGTTTGGACATGTTCCAGATACATGGCCCTATCTACAACGCCGTAGAAAGATCTTTAGTCCTCGTAGAAAGAAGTGATCCTAGTGCGATAACAAGTAGAGAAACCCTATCTACAATGTTGTAGAAGGGAAGACGATCCATTACCTAGATTCAGATCTAACAGATGTTAAGTGGTGTGATGGTCATTTCACTTTCAAAAGTTAGTTCTCCGTTCTCTTGCACCACTCCTCTACTTCAGTTCAAACTTCTCACTCCAAAATTTGACACTACCACTAGTCTACTACTAGTCAAAACCTTGACTCGAGTTGTTGTTTACGCCTACTTTGACTTGTCAAACAATACTAGTTTAATTGATATGCGTTAAAAACTCGAGTTCAACTTTATGCTTGGATCCTTCATTTCTAACCTAAAAGTTCGCAAGAAATTTAAATGGGACAAAAATTATGAGATGGGGGGAGGAATAGATAGATATTACAAGGGTGTGAAAAAGGAAATGCTCTTACATTCGGTAATTTGGAATCAGAAGGCTTCTTCTTCTTATCTAGCTTGCCTTTCTTCACCTTGGACTTGTTACTCCTGCCCTGGCAAAATTTAACCAAACCCGATTCTAATCAATTTAGTTCAAAGAGACAGGTATTAAAGGCCGCTAGGTACATAAGCAGTAAACCCACCGCTTATTTCTAATCGATGCTGGGTATATACATCTTTAACAACAGGCAACATATCTGTGCGCTACGCAGGCATAATACAACGAAGATATTATGGAGATATAGCAAGAAACCTCGGAAGCAGGGAAGGGAGTGGAAGGAGTTGGGGCGGAAGGGGTGGTGCCGCGGTATCTATACATTTGGGAAAGTGTCAAACTGTCTTCCACAGAACAGGGTCTCGTCTCATCATCATCTGATGATCTAGTACTAGCACTGCGAGGCCCTTTTTCATAACCCTCCTCACTTTCCTCTTTAGTTAGCTCTTCATCGTCGGCTTCACGATCATGTTTGCTTTGGGTAAGGTTGTTGAGTCTTCTCATCCTCATCTCTCACCGGGCTTTGATCGTTATTGTAAACAGGGGCTCACTTGCAGGTTTGATTTTCCTTTCTTATAGCCTGTTTGTGAGTTTTGATAGGAGGGAAAAGAAAAGAAAGGTAGAGAGGAGAAGAGAAGAGAAGAGAACAGAACAGAACAGTTTTTCTTCCTCTCGTTTGTTATCGTTTGTGAGTTTAGAAGAGAAATAAAAGCATAGTTCATTTTCCTTGTTTGTGAATTCCCAAAAAAATGAAAGATACAATGTTACATATATACTCTTGTACAACAGTGTGCTGATTTAAATAATTACTTTAAATTATAATTCTAACTAAGAACATAATTCAGATGGGAAAAAAATTGATCATTAAGGACATCACATAAGGCTTTTACCATAATAATGTGATAAGTCTCACATCATCAGTTAATGCTACAGCAATCAGTCAAAAATACAGAAACTAACCATGAGTTGACTACAAACATCCAACCATCCAAATCTAATTAATGTCAAACCAAAAGTATAGCAATCAGTCACGAGTCTACTCTAACACCCAAATATTCTATCAGCGACAATTTGAACCTCTCATCATTTTTTTCTAACATGAGCTAAATAAAGCCCTTGGCTTGTCGGGATTTTTACCTGAGATTGTAGGAGATGAAGCTAGCCACCACTTCTTGAATTTATTTGTAATAAATGGTATGATAGGTTTTTACAAGAAACTCTAGGATCTAAAAGTCATTCAAAATTAGTCATCATAATCTCAAGGGTAATATGGACATTTATCAAAATAATACTTATGAGAGTTTCCTTTCTCTTCGTTTCTTCCCAATTTTGGGAGGAAAGATTTAGAGACAAAAGAGCCTCAAATTTTCCTTCCTTTTCTCTTCTTTTCTCTCACTAAAAAAACTCACGAACTAGAGAAAAGGGAGGAAAAGAGTCTCTTTCCTTTCTTTTCCTCTCATTTCTCTCCTAAAAAAAACTCACAAACAAGCTATTAGTGTGCGTCGAAAATGGAGGTCAGAGTTAGACCCCAAACCCAATTTCATACTCCATCTCGGCCACCTGTTAATTTTCATCAGCTTGTATTCTTTTCTTCGATTGATATTTTGGCCTTTTGCAGTTACGTCTTTGAAGAGTAATGATCAAGAGAAAGCAGCTACTGACCCATGTACTATTTGCTATGTGCAATTTTTCCCTCTCCGCTTTAAACTAATGTTAAATCCTTTATAGTTAAGAAAATTGGGCACCTTAAGCGAAATTATCAACTTTAATAGCATATGGTCAACACATGCATTGACTAACGGTTTTTTATTTAAATGACAATTTTGCCCTTCTTCCCCTGGCCAGCCACCCTCTTTATCCCCCCGCCTTCTAACTCAGCACGTACACTCACCCGTTGGCCCAGTTGCCCCTTACCCCCTCCCTCCCTTCCTTCCAACTTTGCATGCACACTCCCCCTTCCTTCCAACTCTTCACACACCTACAAATCTACAGACACCATCACCCTAATGTGCACACACCCTTAAACGGAGGCGAGCGCGCACACACACTATGCGTGTTTGCATGCAAAATGTGTGTGTGTGTGTTCGGCGTGTTCAGTGCCCATGCAGTAGATATGTGTGGGTATTTGTGCGTGAGAGCAATGTGGGTGAGTTTGTAGGTGTGTGTTAAGGGAGAAAAAATCGTGGGGTGTGTGTGTGTGCATGTGTTCATTGTATGTCTGTTGGGTGTGGTTGTGAGCGCGTGTTTGCGTGTAAGAACGGTGGGAGGGGCAGCTGTCAGGTGCATTTTTGTGTGTGTATGTGGACCCTAGTGGGTTGGTGGGTGGTCGGCAAGCGAGGTGGGGGTGATTGCTCAGGTGGAAGTGAGAGAGGGGAGAGAAAGGGAGAATGACACTGAACTAAAATAGGGTTAGAAAATAAGGATATTTTGTCATTTATGCAATTCATAACAGATCCGTCCAAGACGCTTGATTTACTAAACTGTGGGGGTTTAGAGCTCAAATTTTGAAACGGAAGGGGAGAACCGCACATTGCGTATAGTATAGGGGTCATTAGCTACTTTTTCCTAATGATCATGTCTTTTGATTCAGTTTAGTTGCTTAATTAATGTTTTTTTATTTTATTTTAAGTAGCTTTCACCCTAGCATCTAACACCGGAGAACAAGTTTCGATGTTGAACTATGTACAATATATACTGTACTTTTGTTATTTTTAATAACAGTTCTAGCCTGAGTACAAATATTTTCAGCCAAAAATGAATCTATGAGCAATAAAGCCCTCAGGCCCATGAATAGGGTCTATGATGGGAAAATGTGGTATAACCGTGTAAAATTTGGAGTGCAATCATTTTGGTTTGATTTCTTTCGTGGATTAAAAAAATAGACTAAAACTCAAATCGTATATATCATGCATTTGTGCCCTAAAAACCATGTTCACAAAATTTTCAAATAAGTTATTGTGTTCTAGAAATCAAATTACTTTCTATTTGGATGATGTGGAAATGCCACAAGAACCATACATATAATTTGGAATATTAAGAACTTTAAATTGCTAAGGTTTAGCGACAGTTAAAGGCTTGATGATCGGAAAGTGTTACGAATGGTCAGACCAACATGCTTGTATTAAGCATAGGGTAAATTACGCTAAAACCCCCTGACGTTTGCCATAATTACACTCCACTACCGCTATCTTTAAAAATTACACTCCCCCCCCCCCCCCCGGAGATTTGTACCCGCATTACATACAACTACACACATTTAACGGCAGACTCAACTCCGTGAAAAGATTTCCTGATACACTACTTTATGCAATTTTCATACCCAAAATACCCCCCTTTGTGTTCTTTATACAAACCCAGATGCTCAATTCTGCAAATTCTTCTCTCCATAGCCAACCAAAGAGAGATGAAGGTGAGAAACAAGGGAAAAGTACACCCATCTCCCTCATCGACGGCGCCACCATCGCCGCCAAACGCCGAGGCTTTTTCCGTTATGAACCTTTTACCAGCGGCTATCTTGGTGTTGGTCTCAATCCTCTCCTTGCAAGACCGTGAGGTCCTGGCATACATGATTACCAGGTTAATGCAATCCACCAATCCAGCCACTGTTTCTGACAAAAAGAAGAAGACCCACAAGAAATTCGGCATGCCCCACAAGCCCTCCGTGTTCGATTGGGAGTGTTTCGACTGTTACACGAGCAATTGGTTTCGGTGGGACTTTTTGCCCAACCACGAACTCATTCACCAAGCCATTGAAGCCTTTGAGGACCACTTGAGCAACGGCGAGTAGCCATCAAAGAAGGTGAGGGGCAAAAAGAGGGACAAAAGTGGTCGCTTTGACTCGGTTAGATTTGCTGACACCACTTAGCCGGATGGAAAGCTCGATGCGGCGGCGGTGTCGCAGCCGGAGAATAACGTCATTGAGGTGGCTTCGGCAGAAGAAGATGCCCGTGAGACGTCGGAAGATGCTGCAGAGGAAGTGGCGCCGGTAAAGGAGGCGGCGATGGCGGCGAGAGGTGGTGCGGCGGTGAGTGGCCACAAGGGTTTGGCGAGAAAGGTACTGTCGGACATGTTAGGGTGTTCAATCCCTGTCTACGAGGGCTTTGGCTTTGGAGCTTAGCAAATGGAACTCCTCCTAATGAATTTTGTCACTGTTTTTACTCCAACATCCGATTTTTGTGGCGTTTTTTGGCAAGATGTTACTTTCCGGTCGATATAATAGTCGAAAAGTTCTTTCCGGCGAGATGTCACTTTCCTTGTTTGTAAAGAAGAAGATAAACAGTCTGAAGGGTATTCATGTCTTTTTGTATTGCACCATTAACACCGTAAGAGAAAAAAAGTTATTTTTGAGTTAAGTGTAATTTTTAAAGATAGCTGTAGTGGAGTGTAATTATGGCAAATCTCAGGGGGTTTTAGTGTAATTTACCCTTAAGCATATCACGCGAGTCAATATTAGGGTGGAGAAACCACAAAATGCCAAAACAAAAGCCTTCGTTTCCTAAAAATGGCAGAGGCATCTACTAGTAATTATCAACAGTCTTAAATCGTTAGGATTATTAGTTGAGGACCATACGATATCTTCTATAAGTTCTTGGTTTAAATGTATTATTATTATTATGACAGTTACCTCTGCTTTTTTAAAAATACATTATCACCAATATTAAATGACACAAGTTTTGAAAGTAATGTGACTTCTTAACACTACTCGGGCGACCATCTAATAATAATAGCTTAAAAAGTTAAAGTCCCACGCCCTTTTCCGAGTACCGATGTTTTGAGGAAGTCAGTTGGTCCTTCCGCTGGGGTGGTGAGAATGGTGGTGCCGTGTTTTGGGGATTAGTATTCCCTACTGTAATTCATGGTTACAGAAGGGATGCTGTGATCCCAAATGAGAGAGGGGGAAGAGAGAGTATCTCTTCCCCCTCTCTCATTTGGGATCACAGCACCCCTGCTGTAACCATGAATTATAACAGGGGATCCTACTCCGTGTTTTGGAGAAGGTTTTAGTGAGTTTGGATTCCAGTTCTTTACTTCTAGGACTGTTTTTCCCCTTCTCCCTTGAACCAAATAGGTTAGTTGGGTTTCACTTTGGGGATAGTAGGTCATGTTTGCCAATGATGGTGGTGTTATTGGAATAGGTTGACAGGACAAATGGATGGAATATGGTGGTCTGTCGTAGGTTGTTGTTGTTGTTGCTGTTGGGTATGGAATTACGCGGTGGTGATTGTGCCGGTAGAGACTGTCGCTACCCCTTTGGTGGCTTTGTTGGTTTCTGACAATGCGAGTGCTGGGTGGGTTGGGTTTCGACAGATTCGTTGGTGTTGTTGGAGGTGATTCTGGTGATAATTGGGTCTAACAGTAATTAACGACGGGATGGTGGACGGTTGATGGTGAGAATTTTTTACATCGCTTTAGGTGATTGATGACAATTGGGGGTCAGGCGACAGCGATCCAGACTTGCAAATCTTTTGCAGGTGGAGGTGCTAGGTGTGGTAGCACCTGGGCAGATGGCAGCCTTGTCTTTGTTTGTCCTTATCTAATTTTCAAATTAGAAAGGACAGAAAAACAGGGAAAATATCTATAGCTAATTTTATTGTTATCTCGTTTGTTGATAGACCAGATTGTTGGTTTTAATTTTGATGTTATGTAATTTACTTTTGCTTGTTTTTATGTTTTCTAATTTCATATTACGATGCGTATCAGATGATGTTATCATCCGTAAACATGTGTGTCGAATTTGATGTCTATTACGGACTTTTGTACAACGTGATTGTTTTGTAGTCTCCTTCCTATGTACTTTTTCTAGTACTAGTTAAAAAAAAATGGTTCCATAAACATTCCAAGAATTTGCGAGTCTAATCTTCCAATGTATTATAAATCCATTATTTAGCTCTTGCATCTTTCTGGTTCATTTTCTCACGAGTCCACAGTCTCATAATGTACATCACTGGTTCATTTACTAACAGTTTAAGTTTGAAAAACATATGATAATTTGACATAACATCAGGGCTCTTATTGCGCAAGGTTTTGAGTTTCATTCATCTCGGTTGCTGTACTTTTTCCCTTTGTATTGTGCAATTTGTAAATTCTTTAGTGGTGAACTTAGTGGTTACATGCAGACTTTACTACGAGAGAGTGCGTTAAATATATATATATATATATATATATATATATATATATATATATATATATATATTTGTGCATTTTCCAACAGTTTTATAAAGCTTCTAGATCACATGATAACTTAACAGCAAGCAACAATGAAAATGTACTGATACTACCTTCAGAAATACGGCAAACAAAATACGAAACAAGTATTGCGCAAGTGATCATGCGTCATGGATACGGGAAAATGACTCGAATGATGATTTTTTTAATTCGTATGCCACCTCGGGAGTATTGTTTGGCCCAGTATATCATATCATATCATCATCATCATCATCATCATCAATATAATACGAATTTAAGTAAACAGTGATGGGATATTCTTGATGGCTTATATTAGTTAATTCAACAGTTCACGAAGTAGTTGGAAAGATTTTAAGTAGTTGGAAGGATTCAACCAGCCGTTGCATGCAAATTACGTATTTTTTTTTCTTTTTATTAAGTAGGATAATTTAGGATAAAACAAAAAGTCTGTTTGTTCATTTATAAACGTAGTCAGGAGGCTATCATCCAAAAAATTTGGTTTAATAGTTAGTACAGTTCAATCGAAAATACTGAACAAAAGTAAATGATATATGCTACTTACAAACAAAATGACACAACACACAGAAATCGAGGCCCAATTCCCCAGCTGATGGAGGAAGTTAGCGCTTTCTTGATCACAAAATATTGTTGTTCTGTGTTCGCTTCTTAGCTGCTTTCGTTTAACTCTTACTCCGACTTTGTAGTTGAAAATTATAATATTGTTATAACCCAAAATGAATATCACGCGTTAATCCATTATCTTTCCCGTCCCTCACGCAATTGTTTCTATCTCGGACCTACCAACTTGTTGTGCCAAGTACTTAGCACCTAGCTCATGCAAATTTTGAGATTCATTCTTTTATTGTTCCAGATTAGGAATGGCAAGCAGCAGCCGAAGCCTGATGGCCTGATGTAAGTTAATTTGTCATAAATACTGACATGAAGGCCTTCTGTTCCTTATTATTACCCCATTAAAAATAATTGTTGACCAAACTTTGCTTTCTTATTTCTCGGCAATAATCAAATTAATTAAAGTAAATTAGGTATTGACAAGAATCACATGATGGCCAGCAGCGCAGCGTATCTACTTGAGACCCACGCCTCATAAGTCATAACATGATGTGGGAAGGCCAGCCACCGAGCATAACATATGCTTAGTTAGGGTCATAACTTCATCTTTGACGGGCTTACAGTAAAGTCTTTATGAAACTTTTAATACATCTCTTTATAATATGCTAACTTGAGAATACTCCCACCTTTGTAGCCATTTATTAAAGGCTATGCTTTTTATAACAAAATGTTTTCCGTTCTCACACAACTGTGATTATGAGTTTTTAGTGTTGATTTTTCTGGCAATGACATATTTTGCCCTTATTTCAAAGTTTTATCATGCCAAGAAAGTAAAGCTACCAGTCCAATTTTACAAAAACCTTGAGCACACATATAGACTTTCACTCCCCAATTTTCAATTACACAAACAGGGAAAAAAAAAGAAATTCGGATTTTTTCTAATATTTAGCATGTCTTTTTTTAGTGAGGACCTTTTTTTATTGAAGTGAAAAAACTTGGTATCTCATTGAAATAATCAGATGTTAGTTAACTTTGTAAGAGTAGCAAGGACTTGATAAGTAAGCCTTAGCCAATAATTACCGTATTAACAACAATTTGGAGATTGATAATTGTACTTTACTACTTTTCAACATTTACACTCCCCTTTCATCCCCAAGGACCAAAAAATATTAATAAAGGTGATTAAAAAATGTCACTTAAAAATCTTTCATGACAAAGACGTGGAGTGTTCGTGAAAGTTTTTAAAATCCGTGGGACATTAATTTTCTTCATCGGCAGGACTTCGATAAATTCAATTAGAAAGAACAATTTAGCCGTTTAATCTTCTAAGTATTTTAGATAAGAAAGAAAGATAACCAATGAGGTCTAAGATATAAACGAAAATTAAAGCAGTAGACAGGATATGGAACTATATTCGAAGAAAAAGGTGGAAACGTGGCGCTTACTCAAGTGAAAAAAAAAATTGTAATAAAATAAACCTGGAGAATAAAGAGGGCCTTTTGAGTTGCTTGGCTAAGAAATGAAGAGTCGCCACAATGCTTGGCGGGAACGAGCTTTCTGCTAACAAGGTTATAATGGTCAAATTTTAGTGACAGAAATGCTCATTAAATGTTAGCATGATAGTGATTTGGGAACCCCAATTGCATCAGTAAACCTCTCACTAATCATTCTGTTAATGAAGGTAGATAAGCTTAATTTTTACTCGCTTCTTAACGAGTGCGGGCACTCAGTTAGCGTTTGTCTTTTCAACATTTAGTAAAGACCGACTCCACCTATCTCATTAGTATAGTAACAGGAGTCGAATATCAAACCGTCAATATCGTTACTCTATTCTTACTGTTCTCCTTCCCCTTTACTTCCATTTTCATAAGCTTAATTAATTTAGACATATTCTTGTTAGTTACACGACGATGTTTAGTTATTTCAATCGATTCCCAATTTATTAAGTGAAAATCATAAATAAAATGCATGATCCTTTAAGTATGTTTGATGCATGCAATGTCAGTTAGCGCATTCAGTCACAGACCCAATTTTTCTTAGGTACCGAATATAAGAATAATTGTCAATATGCAATAAATTAAACATTTTATTGAAAAATTAATCGTGCTGTTTCCTCATGGTTAGTTAGACGAAATAGCTCCCCATTGTAAGTTAACAAGTTGCAAGTAACTAAATTTAAAAACAAAATTGAAATTCCGAGATAACCTCAGGTGTGGAATTCATGACCTGAGCCTGTGCCTGTGCCTGTGCCTGTGCCTGTGCCTGTGAGCACGTCCAAGGGAAGGCCGGAGGAAAAGGGTGGTAATCATTATGAGAAAACAAAACCCTGATTAACCTAATTCCAAATCCCTAAACCAACCGCTCCGTCTGTCTCTCCGACCAATTAAATACATGCAGACATATCTATATATATGTAGTGTATGGATGCACATTGTTGTCCCAACACTTTCCTATTACCTGGCGTCTCTGCTCTTTGATTTTGGTTGGTTTTCGGGCACCCTTTTGTTCTCTCTCTCAATCTCTGTCATCATCTTGCGCCCAAGCCTCTCTCGCTCTCTCTCTCTCTCTCTCAAACACACAAAGACATGTTACTAGTTGATTAGTGATTAACCTTCTTGATTTGGAAGCTATAATACGATTTGGCTGTAATGTATCCTTGGACACTACAAGATACCTTGCCAGACACCTTGAAAGATTGGTTGAGGATCATCTATGTCGTTTTATCCTTCTGCTCTGCTCTCTTTTTTGGTGCTCTCAAAAGTCCGTATTTTTTCTCTCCATTTTGGGTTCAATCCTGTTACTTGTCATGCTTATGTGTGATTCTGTTTCTCTACCAAAATCCTCGCAGGTTTACTGGTGGGTCCAATAGCTGCTCTGATACTGGTGGTAGGCAATGTTGGGGTAATTTTGGTTCTCTTCCCAGCACATGTTGTCTGGACAGTGTATACCCTTGTCAAGTAACTTTCCTTTCTTCTATAATCTTGGATCCATTTTCTTTTCCGGTTTTTGGGTTTATTTTGTGCTAGCACAACTGATTTGCTAACTGGACTTTCAGTTCCTTACACTAATTTTAACTCTTGACAGGACTAATAGGTTTGATGCACCACTGAAAGTAGCTTTCCTTTTGGCTTTACCTTCTTTGTTTGCAATTTGGTTGGGCCTCAGTATAGCCGGTAGTGTTCTCGCGGGTGTGGGCTATGGCTTCTTCACTCCCTGGGTTTCAGCTTTTGAGGCCTTCAGACGTGACAACGAATCCAAGAAACTCTTCCATTGCATTGTGGTAAATTTTTTGAATTTGTCGTATTACTATTAATGCAATATCTGCACCATCAATTCGGTTTTCTTCAATCGCTTCCTTGTATGAACATTTAGGATGGAACTTGGGGAACTATTAAAGGAAGCTGCACTGTGGTTCGCGATTTTGCTGATATCTGCTATCATTCTTACCCGGTCTACTTAAAGGAGTTGCGCGAATCCCCTTGTTCAATTGAGCTTCAACCACTTAGGTAATGATACCTTAATTAGTGGATTAAGATTTCAACCGCTTTATTTTCTTGATCTTTTTGCAATTATGTAACTTTACAATTTAGACTAATTGACACCAAAAATCTAACTTAGCCGTGAATGTGATAATGCTGGACGGTTAAATTGCTCATATCCTGTGAAATAAGCTGAAAATCTTGCAATTCATTCCATTAAAGCTCTCGTGCAGGTTTATTCATGTGCCGGGATGTATCATTGTGGGGCTAATAGGACTGGTTGTGGAAATACCTCTTTATACCGCTATTGCCCTAGCAAAGAGTCCATACATGCTGTTCAAAGGCTGGCAACGACTGATACACGACTTATTCAGCCGTGAAGGCCCATTTTTAGAAATGGCTTGCATCCCTATTGCTGGTCTTACAATCATTTTGTGGCCTCTTATAGTTATTGGGAGCATCATAATGGCTGTTTTCTCAAGCTTTTTCATAGGATTGTATGGTTCCGTTGTAGTGTACCAGGTTTGCTTGAATCCGAATATAATTTTGCAGTGTTGATTTTGCCTCTTTAATATTGATCTTACCAATTGCACCGTTGTGTAAATTTAGGAAAGGTCTTTGCGACACGGAGTTGCTTTTGTGATTGCGATGGTTGCTGAATTTGATGAATACACGAACGATTGGCTTTATCTGAGAGAGGGGTCTATCCTCCCAAAGTAATCATTCTCTAAATCTTTTGTTCTCCTTTTAATGCTTAACTTAGCAAACCAGAAGATCAGCAATAAAAAAGTAAGATTACAGCCTGTGGACAACCTCGGATCTGGCCCCCACTCTCTTATTACTTCCATCTTTGGCATTTTCTCATACGGATTCTTTTGTCTATAACAGGTACTCGTTTTCTTTTTCCAATGTGATCTCTCCAGGCCCCAATACCGAAAGAAAAAGGTCTCCGACTCATCAGAGTTTTCTGTTGGAAGAAATCATTCAGTCGAAGGAAGTGTCAGCTCTGTTCTTAGGGAAGGACCTCCAAGGCTTATGCCCAGCCTAACATCATCAAGATCAGTCAGGGAGGCAATAAGAGGAGTAAAAATGGTCCAGGTATGCTTTCTGGTAAAATGACAATGTGAAACCTAATTGACATTGTTAGTGTGAAAGGTCTGGTGAAAGTATTGGAAAATTGTGTAACTGCATGTTTTTCTCATTATACTATGCAAGAGGGCAATCAGCGTTAGTGCAAAATCCGCTCTCACACAAACTCACAAAGAGGGAGAGGGAGAGATTGCCCGGGGGGGAGGCGTTTTTTGGGGGGTGGGGGAATAAATAAAGGTATAATCAGAGTATGCACAAGTAGAACGAGACATAACCCTACAACTTCATATGCTAGATAACAACAGGAAAATGTTGAAAATATTAGAACCTCTGCTGCTTTTTTTTTTCCTTTGGTTGCAAAAGGAATTAGAAAAAAAACTAAGTACTGGCTGTGGGCAGCCCCAGCAGCATCAACCTTTAGAAGCAGTGCAAACACTAATTGACAGAGAGTTCGCTCGCTACAGGCTATTATTAATTAAAAGGGTTTAGCACTAACCAAGTCATACCATATGCTACTAAGCGGTACAATTTTATATATTCACGACTTGGCTCCAGAAACCGTCTCTGAAACAGAACAATTATCACATGAAGATGCTCAAGCGAAAAGATTTGCCAGGGGTTGATTGAGGTAAACAAAAGCGCCTTCCCGATTTGTTCCCATATTGGCTAGCCTATCAGCGCATTGATTCCCTTCATAAAGCACGTGCATGATGCTTGAGTTTGTTGTGTAAATAGGAATCTACAATCCTTTATTACATTACCCCGGAAACGAGTTGCTTACCTGTTATGGAGTCCGTCTGAACAACTGCCCTTGTAAGTTTGTCTGTGATGTTATGAAGCCCTTTAAGTATGCCGTGTAATTCCGCTTCCAGACTATTGTGCATTGCTAGGTATCCATAAAATCCACCCGGCCATTGGCCATTCTCTTTGCGGGTTAATCTGCCATATCCTACTTTTTGTCAGGTTTGGTGGTTCCATTTGTATTTACTTCGACTTTACCTGAAGGGGGAAAAGACTACCCAGTCGGTCTTGGTTGTTTGTCCTTGTTTATCCCAACATAGAGATTTCTCAATTGCTTGTTTATTCCTGTCATCCAAATCTGCCACATCAAGGATATGATAATGTGTTGCCACTCCATGTCCATAAAACTGTTCACATTTTTTACTCAGTATATTGTCCTGATCCAACAAATCCAAGTTAAGGGAGTTGGGAGGTTTTGTTCGGCTATCTGTTTTTGCCAAATGACGAGCTTTAGGACATTTCCTTTCTGATATGATCTGTGGATTCGGGTTGGCCTTTGCATCTCTCACAGAAGGCATTGCTAGATATACTTCTAATGCTCTAAGCTCGTTTAGTGAAGTCTTCCATGAGCAATCAGCCATAGGAAGGTTTTAAGTTTTGGGGTAATATCGATTTTTCAAATCCATTTCATGTTTATGAGGTTGCTGTTAGTTTCTTCTTCCGATATCATGAGGTTACCAGCACTGGAAGTGGAAAAGTTGCCATTGGCTTAAACCACCTAGTAGGGACAGTCATCTCTGTTGTCAAAGTTAGGGTGTTGGCTTCTTCGAGGTTAGAGTCTGTCTCCGGGTGATAAGACTATCATTTAGGAGTTGTATGTCCATTCCGCATGTTGATTTATGACTTGTTGGACAGTTTTCTCTGTATCATCATCCCTGTTAGGATTAAGGGGTCCCTCGCCAAATTACCAGTCTTTCCAAAGAGTGTTTCTTCCATTCTTGATTTACAATTTGATTACTGTCAGAAGGCACTCATATCCGCACCATGAAGAAGTAAAAATCTATATCTAATTTGAACTTTTTCTGTGATTACCAAGAAATGATTCTCATAAACTATTGTCGAGAAAACAATGAAGTTGTATACTTTGTGATTCAACGTAAACTGCAATCAGGTGTGGGAAAACATGATGAGGGCATGTGAACTGCGGGGCAAGGAATTACTGGACTCTAATATCATAACTTCAGCTGACCTTAATGATTGGTTGAAGGCGAAAAATCGCGACGAAGCGTCCATTATTGGAGTTGGATTGCCTTGTTACTCGTTCTTTCAGAATCTCTTGTTCTCCATTAAAGCTGGATCAGATGGTCTGTTGCTTCTTGATAATCTTGAAATCACCTATCTAAATAGACCCCAGGGCAAATTGATGGACTGGTTCTTTCAACCGATAATGGTTCTCAAGGAACAGATCAAGGTCATTCAATTGGAAGAGAGTGAAACAAAGTTCCTGGAGAAAGTTATCCTTTTTGGAAGCAATACTCAACGTATGGAAGCTTGGCATAATGGCAGTTTGATACCTCAAGATACTATTAGAGCTGCTCAGATGGAGGGCATCATTAGAAGGTAAATCCTTAAACAGAGTTTGCTGCTGTTTCGATGTTGATGACTTCACAATTTGTGTGATATTGTGATGCATTTCTTTTTCAAACCACAGAAGCTTATATGTTGGCCAACATAGAGAAATTCTTAAGCACTTACCATACTTGTTAGGAAACTAGTCTCCATAATGGATGAAGTGTTTGTGCTAGCATTTCTTCTGTTTCGTAAAAGATGTACTTGCACTCCGTTTTTCTTTCGTACAACGTTAGATTGTTCACAGTCATATCGGTGTAGTATGGCAAGCAATATCTTGCCGACCTAATGTCTTACCTATTTTAAGCTCTTTTTAGCCATGCTCCACAATAGTTCCCTGGGAGGCACATGTTTTACCAGGCTGCACTATTTTGAGTCTTGAGAAGGAGATTGGCTCTATTAATCACGTATTTCTTACTTATGTCCTCCTTTTATTGCTTTTGGGTCTACAATATTATCTGTTTTACTTCACAATTGGTTTCGGATCCAAGATCTGTTTTGCTAGTTATGCTGCATAGACTATTTGGTGCCTCAACCGCCTCAGCGGCATGATTTTCTTCGTCTACGTGTTTTGGTTCTTTTCTTTTATTTGTTACAGGAAGACCTTGAACACAAACTAAATAGTTATTTCCTGGGAACGAC
The DNA here is from genome assembly GCA_033070095.1 of Escallonia herrerae. Classification (NCBI taxonomy): domain Eukaryota; kingdom Viridiplantae; phylum Streptophyta; class Magnoliopsida; order Escalloniales; family Escalloniaceae; genus Escallonia; species Escallonia herrerae. The sequence goes on from JAVXUP010001548.1 coordinate 102,733, forward strand.
AGCACTCTTCTCACGTTCATCCTGAAGATTAGGAGCCTTCAGGATGAGGCTTTTCCAGTTTGTCTACGTACTTCGTGGGTTACTTGTTGATAATTCACTTCTATAAGGACTGATGTTGCTTCCAGAAAGTTGGCTACTTGTTAGACATCATATTATTCAACAAAATTTCCTCCCCATTCCTCTTAACCTGTCATGATAAAGAGTGATGGTTCTAGAAAAACTTAAACCTGCTTTTCTTTGGGGCTTTGGCAGGATGACGGGAATCGTAAGAAGTACCTCAAAATTTCCCACCTACAGAAGGAGGTTTCGCCAGACTGTGAAGACCTTAGTTATACATTCTGAAAAGAAAGAGGGCTCGACCAGATCATTGGCATCTGCTGAAGCTGTGTAAAGTGAACTAGTTAAACTTGGTAGCTTACCTTTTCATTTCTCTGTTTGTACTTGTCCATATATAAAGTCGTTATATCAAAGGCAGGAAATGTTTTAAAGTCAATGAAACTGCTCCCTCTGTCCCCATTACCGGATGCTAAGAGGTGTACTGACTTGTTGGCTTCCAACGCTGCAAAGTGAGTCACATTGAACGTGAAAAGAGAGTAATTTAGTACTGGAGCTGGAGTCTGCCTTCATTATCATCTAGAGAATTTGGAGACAAACTCGTAAAAATTGCAATCTTCAGCCATCTCATCTAACAAACGCTCTTGCCAAGAGGTAATGGAATCTCGCTCTCTACATTTTACTGCAAAAACAGGGGAAATCGAATCCTCGTAATCAAAATATTACATTTACTGTCACCCTAGACATAATGATGCCGTCTACTCTCTAGTCGATGAGCTTGGCAATGGCTGAGAGAGAGTCCCAGAGAAAAATATCCTCTAATCTAAGATCTTTTCCATACTACATTATGTAGCTCCCATTAGCGTGCCTTCTCCGCGGGACAAATAAAAACAAACTCACGTGTCACTAAACTCATTGGTTTTCCTGGCACATACTATCTCCGTTTCTAATTAATTGATCGTGTTTGACTTGCATATTCTCATATATTTGATTATATTATCTTTTTGAGCTGTTTCAAAAAAATTGATCACTTTTCAAATTAAGAAAGATTTTATATGTATTTTTCCATGTTTATACTCCTTATTTTTTTTTGTATTTCTCTCTCCGCATTTAATCTTTTACCAATTTATTTTTATCTCTCTTGGCTCGTTTTCTCTCTCTCTCTCTCTCTCTCTGGTTAGAATAAAAAAGTTCTAAAATATAACTCATATCTTAAATAAGCTGCAAGTCATACGATCAATTAAAAAAGGACGGAGGGAATAACTAGTAATTTTGTTGATTCTTAAAAGTTGAAGGAAGTAAAATTAAGGCCCATTTGACAGGGTTTTTTTTTTCAGTTTTAGAAACTGAAAAAAAAGAGCGCTTGGTAATCATTTTTTTTCCTTCAGTTTAAAAAATTAATTTTTAAATCAAGTATTTTTTTAAAACTCCAAAAATGAGTTTTTTTTTCAATGTTTTTTTTTTTGAGACCACCACCACCCTCCCACAGCTGGCAGCCACCGCCGGCGACTGCCGGCAGCAACCTCCAGCGACCACCGGCGGCCACCTTAGGCCACCATTGCCGGCGGCTACCTCCGGCGACCACCGCCGGCAGCCGCCACGTCTCACCACCGCCACCGCAAACTACCACAAAAAAAATTTTAAAAAAAAAATTGAGTTATCAAACACCCACTTATTTTTATATAAAAAAAATCAAACTGCATTTTAATATTTTTTTTAAGAAACTGAAAATCAAAAAAAAAAAATTGTCATACATAGCCCTGTTGTCCACTAAAACTTATAATAGTATTATTTTCTTGAAATGGAAAAGGATGAGAGCAAATATCCAAAATAACCCATTCATTGATGTTTTTTCAAAGCCTTTCTTAAGGTGGCAGAGGCAGCAGATCCAAGAGGAATGCTGGCGTAGCAAGTGACGGCAGCATTACTTCGTTGGTTTGCTCCTTACGGCGGTGCAGAGTCTATTACTAGTGTGTGCTAGTTTTGGCCACTGCTATATACTCTCATTAATACTACCAGTAGTACTTACTGAATATGTGAATACAAAAACTCAAACTTTGCATTAATTATTATATTCCTAAGTTTCGTGCACTAATTTGTTGAGGATTACTTTAAGGCTTCATTGGGATTCTAAACACAAAATATAAAAGTCTAAGTGCATCATCCATCTCATTGCCACTTCGTCCATCTCAAGTTTCTTACTCACTTTTGATTTGCCAACTCTTTCGCGTTCAATGCAAGCAGAGTAACACCCCTTGGTGGCGTGGAATAACAAGTACTGTACAATTGGGGGAAGCTGGAAGTTTCATAGGACAAAGTACTACTTTGGACTGTATTTCACTACTTTCGTATAGCAATAAGATTGTGATGTACGCAATTACCTATGTTCACCTCTTTATCGGTTCATAAATATGTTTAAGAAGAAGATAAGTCTATCGAGTGCACGAACCAATTTCAATACTTGTAGTCAACGTGCATATAAAAATCACGTGTACAAGAACCGACCCCAACACCTATAATTGATGCGAGACTTCACCATATAAAATCACTATAATTTTCAGTTTTGCTTCACTGGTACAAGGAACCATACTTGCCATCATCATAACACTCTGTACCATACATACTTGAATCATGAGAGTAGTCCACCTTTGCCTGGCTTTTCCAGAACGAGAATCAAGAAGTATACTTCTTGGCGAGCAAGTGTATATAAGATAATAGCAATGGACTACATTTGTATAATGGTCACCAAGGCTGGAAAGTGCGTGCTGGCCCTTCACCACCCAGAATCAAAATGCAGGGATGCCTCGAATCTCCGACCATGTGCTCTCCTTTCTGCCTCTCTTTCTGTTACGATTCGTAATGATTGTCACTTCGTATGTGGACAAACGTTACCCACCAATTATACCATTTTAATCATTTAATAACTTCATCACAAGCAACTTTAAAAATGATGTCCAATCGGAATCTAAGGTTTGTGCTCTCTCACATTACCTCCCACCAGAGCTTAAAATACATGGACCACCACCGCTCCACTCCATTACACCCTACAACCTTCCCTATGTACTACCTCTCTCAATCCCCCCCCCCCCCCCCCAACAACGATAATAAATACCTCTATATTCCTCGGGATCACTCCCTATCCCACACTCGTAAAATGCTACGGATTATGTATGTGATCGCTGCAAACTACTGCGTTGGTAGAAAAAGAGAACGTAAGAACGTGAGTGGTTGAAAACGATAAGACTCGGGAGCATGAACGTTATTGCTTAGTACAAAAATCTGGGCAGTCAGTAACCACTTTCACTAGACGAACTGGTGCTGGAAGTGAAAATTCTCGAGTGAGTGTACTTGTAAAATAGGAAAAAATGATACACACTTCCACATGGGGGGGCAGATCTGAATTTCCAATCTTCAACACGTGTCCGTAGCTTACACGGCAAGGCGCGTCTAGTCCTAGTTCCCTTCTCGATCTCTGCCGTTCTCTTCAGTCCCTCCCCAAGTCCGGCATATTCCAGCCAAGATCCCCTTCTTACCCACCGCCACAGAAAGACCAAAAAAAAAAAAAAGTACCCTTCTAGCCCAAAAGAAACAGGGTTTCACAACTCTGATCTGTCGATTCTTTCATGGAAAATATCACCCAGAAAAAGATCTCGGCAGTTGAAAAGGACACCGACGAAATCACAAACTGAAACAGAAAAATTGCTGACCACATTCGCAACATGATAGTACGAAGGAAGTGCAGAGAAGCAGACATGGCTAGAGACTTGAACTTTTATTCAACGGTTTCTTTCTTCTCCGTTTGCAGCAGAAGCTTCTCCGTGTACAATCTTCGTACCACAGATAACAGAACGAACACAGAGAAACACCAGATAGATAGCTAGATAGATCCAGCTTCTTTCAGTGAACTGTACATTAACCGAAACGAAAAAGACCTAGCTAGCTAGATAACACCTAATTAAAATTAAAATTAAAATTAGTACCACCCCTACCACTTAAAATCTTCCAAAATACCCAGTTATCGCGATCATCGTGGCACGTTATAGACAAATCCGTTCAGTCTCTCCTTCACGGCTTCATGCGAACCCACTCGTACCGGCCTTGCAACGGCACGTCCTTGGCAATGTCATAATTATACCTGCAAATTGTAGAATTTACGATAAGCTAAAATTTGAGGAACTTGTGAAGCAAAGCAAGAAGCTCGAGTGTTTGGTGACCTACTTTTCGGTAAACTTTTTCTGGAGGTCTTTTTCGGCAGTCGAGAAGAACTCTTCCAGCTCAGCTTCTGACGGAGTCCTCTCCGCCGTTTCTCGACGGCGAGAGTACGCCTCCGACGGCCCTGCAGTGGATTCCAGCTCGCCTGATTCTTCCTCCCCGAGCTCGCTAGTTGACGGCGTCGTCTCTCTCCTGCAAAAGGAACGTGTAAATTTGGAATTATAGAGAGGCTCTGAAGCTGAGGTTGAATTATAGGCCGTTTTGGATCGTTCGTTTTAAATTTCGAATTGAAGAGAGACGTGTCCAGGCGAATCACGTCATTAATATAGAAATTAAATAGGGCCGTGTTTAAACCTTTCTCCTCCTCCGCAGGTGAAATTGAACGCCGATCTTTCAATTTCCTGCACAAGAAATAAATTCTAAATACAAACGAAATTCAACAAAAACTAGCAATTAAAAGCATCACAACCAGAAAATCAGGCACGCACGCACGCACACACAGAGTCGCACAACATTTCTTTCTTACTTCCAGGTCTGCGAATTTGAGCCTTTCACTCGTCACCTCGGTTGATCCGTTGCTAGAGCAACAAGACGCCGGAATATCAACGGAGCTAGGGCTTGAATTCCTCGACGTCGCCGGAGATACCGGACTTTGAGGCGTGTTGACCACTCGCCGCCGTCTTCTTAGCTGAACCAACGAAGGCGAAAATTCCAATTCTCCGGCACGGACCTTCCGCCTCTTCGCCGCCGCCATGGCCAGAGTTCGAGCTCTCGTCCTTACTCCTCCCACCTGTCCTATCTCCATGACCGCCACCTCACCAACTCCCTTACCCTTCCTCATGTACTTCCCCATGTATAAACACCTAGAATAGCCCTAATTCCACGATCCTAACCGTCAGCTGAAAATTCCCTTCAAAGAATAATTATGAGGACATTTTTCTCTCTCACACTAGAATTCAGTTAGGGAAGCACCGAGAAAACGGGAATATTTTTCTGCTCGGTTAGTTTCAGAGAGAGAGAGAGAAATGGAGGCGAAGGTGATGATGATGATGATGATGACGACGACGGTGTGGCAGGAATTCCGTTGAGAGGTTCGGAATGCTTCTTATTGGCTCAGTTCTGTGGTCCTGACCCCGTTAACGGTTACGGGGAAACCTTTTCTCGGCTGTGACGGGATTTTTGACGGCACCGTTATACAGATCTGGGGTGGGGCTCGTAGGGTGGGGTTTATACGCCGTCGGGCTGATCAATGAGTGAATGCCACGTGTTGGTGGTGCTGTATTTGTTACCGGTTGTAGCCAGTGAAGACTATTATGGGGTTTGGAAGTTAGCGTCGTCCGAAGTGAGTGAACCGGATTGGTTGTGGTCACATGTATAACGCTGCGAACTCCGTTTGGTGCGAATTGTTGTGTTGTCTGCCAGAATTACTTTTCCACCCTTTGATGTTCACAACAGAGTTGCCCATCTTTACGGGACTAATTATACGTATGTCCCTGAAGTTATGAAGTAATTACAGTTAAGGACATAAAATTTCAAAATATAACATTTCGTGACCAAAAGTGTTTCAAATGTATCACCTGTATCCATCCATTAGGGTTCCATCTAAAAAATATACTGTTCATCATTACATATTTTAAAAATGACAATACTGTCCTTGTACAATATATCATAAATAATTTTTATAATTTTCAAATTAAACCTTAATTTTTTAAAATTAGGGTTTGCAACTAATTTGCAAATTAATCTTTTGAAATCCTAAAATTAAAAGGATTTGAAACCCTGATTTAAAAATTAGGGTTTTGAAACCTTAAAATTAGGGTTTCAAAACCCTAATTTTCAAATTAGGGTTTCTCTTCTCCAGATCTGATCTCGCCACCGGCAACCCAAGCCTCCTCGCTCACCCCACGCCGCCGGCAGCCTCTCTCAGCCCACCATCCAGCAGACTCGCCCCACCCCACCACGCCGGCAAGCCCCTTGGCAAACCCACCCCACCACGTCGGCTAGCACTTTGGCAAACCCACACCGCCGATATGCCGCCGGCAAGCCCCTTGGCAAACCCACGCCGTTGAGACACCGCCGGCAGCCCTTTCTCACCTGCCAATGTTTCATTAACCATTAACTCATTTCTTGGGTGTTTTGATCATGCCGTGGTAAGGGGAAGCGATCTGGACTTGATGACGGGGTCTTTGAGCGATGATCAGCTTTCGACTCGAGGAGAGAAAGCTATGCGGTGATGGGGGAAGGGGTCAGTGATTGTAGCGATGACGAAGGGCAGAGGCAGACGGGGTGGGTGGGGGGTGACCGGGGGATGGAGGGTTGGGGGGCCGCGAAGGGCGGGGGTGTGGGTGGCGGCGAAGTGGGTGGGGAAAGGGTGGGGGAAGAGAGAAAGAGTAAAAAAAATTAGGGTTTTTCTTTTTTGATTTTCTTTTCTAAAAAGAGAATGGCATTTTAAAAAATAACTTTCTAACATAAAGGTAATAAAGTCATTTTATTAAAATCGTTAGGATTTTTAGGGTTCCGTTTGGTCAATGGACACAAGTGTAATTTGTCCAAACTATTGTCCTTACCTGTAATTACCCCCAAACCTTAGGGACATAGGTGTAATTAGCCCTTATTTATAATGGCAAATGTGACGATCTATTTTCATAGTCCCTCCGTGCTTAAAATATCAATCACTTTTATGTTGTATGCATATTAAAGATTTTAGTTATGTATTGTGTATTTTTATCATTTTAGTGAGTCATGAAAGAGAAAATTAGTTGATAGAATCTTAAATGTAGAGAGAGAAATAGAATAAAAATGTGTAAAACGGTGGACCAAGAGAGAGAAAATGAGTTGGTAGAGAGTTTAATGTGGAGAGAGAAATTGAATAAAAAATATAAAAAGGGTAAATATGTAAACATACATACAACATCTTTCTTAATTTAGAAGTGATCAATTTTTGTGGAATGACCCAAAAAGAAAAGATGATAAATTATTAAGGGACGGAGGGAGTATTTAAAAGGTTACTCTATATTTTAAATTTTTATTTTTAGCTAAAAATGTATATTAGTGATAATATAAATCTTTTAATGATTTATAAGAGTGTGAAAAAGCATAACAAAATAAGAAAGGAGTCACTTCTTGCCAATATACCCTTTTATTTTATTATGGACAAATTATGCTAATGTATCCCTGACTTGCCTTTTAATTGTAGGTTCAAGAAATCTAACTGAATTTGGTGTGATGGGTGGATTCCACAATGTGAAGATTTACTAATTCAAGCCTTGCACCTAATGCTTAGATAGCCGCCATTCTCAAGCACATAACTTATCGATTCATCAAGCGGAGCCGACAGCAAGGGTGAAAGCAGGAGCATGCGAGGAGGACCAAGAGTGGAAGTGAGAGTGAAGCTTGAGGACGACGTTTAATTCAAAGAAACTTTTCATATCATGATAGCAAACGTTGAATTTTCAAAATCCACATCAAAATCAGCTAATTACATCAAGTTCTTCAAGCTTATGTTTTGCAATATCGCGTTACTTTGAGCCTCAAGATGAATTGTATTCTTATTCGTCAAGATGGGGAGCACATTGCAACAACTGGTAAAACTAAAAGAGTATATTCGTCAAGAGGTTAGTCTCTACTCATTTGTGCATAATGGATTCCTTAGACAAAGAAAACAAAGTTTAACGAGCAAAAATCTATACATGAGATAAAGTTTCGCAAGCTCTGATGCTTGAACAGTCGCTCTATCCCTAAATTAATAAAATGATCAATATCGCTATAATTTAGACCAAAATATATTTTCTCGAGGGCACCGAACGCACTTATGGGTTGCAAGGGAGACGGCAAGTGACATGACACACATGGGCATTTAATCTATGGCCATCACGGCACGACCGTTAGGTGAATATGTGTGCAGAGAAATGGAATTAATGCAAGAAATGTGCAAATCTTCGGATGCTCGCAAAATAAGAAAGTATATATGCTACGAATGTCACGGAAATGGAGCTAAGCATCACACGTGAGGAGCTTAAATGAATTTTTACTGATGGTCCTTAAGGCTGGCAACATGGACCACCCAGCCATAAAAGTCACCATTTGTGTGATCCATCGTAACCGTCGGTACTAAACTAGTGGAGCCCATTACCCAATCTTGCCATGCGACAATGCATTCAAGATTCGGTGGTTAGATCAAACAAGGAGATTAATAGGCCTTTTCCTTTGTCCCATTTTGATAGACTATGATTTTTCGATCGTAACAGAAAATTCAGTCACTAATTACATTTTAGATTAAGAAATTATTGTTAAAATATATTTAGCAAAAGTAATAAAAATATTTTTGGTAATAATTTTTGTTAGTGAAACTATTACAACATAAATCATGTACATCAAACTATCCTTGTCCCATTTTGCACTCGATTAGTCGATCATCATCAAAGAAAAATGGGAAAGGCCTAAAATCTCTAATTATTATAACACCTCCTGTGAGAAAGGGAAATAAGGATTGTGATAAAAAAAAATGACATGCACTTCTTGAATAAGATGGGTTATAAAGTTGTTATAGTCTTTAATTTTGTTCCCAATCTATTCTGGTCGCACCAAGGGCCCATTAGGGGTTCCGCTTTGCACGAACACATTCAACGGTCAACTTGTCAACGCATCAAACCGCTCAAAATGCGCGTGCCCAAGTCATGTGCGTTTTTCGCTTCGCACGCTTTGTGCGCGACTTAGTCACCAATTATTTCACGATGACGTCACTCAAGGTAGCACGATCGTCACGCCGCGACCACCCAAACACCTTTTCACCAAAAATATCGACCGACGGCGCAATCGGAGCGACGGGGTCAAGGGACAAAGGCCTGGACAACCCTATGGGGTCTGCCTCAGCCTCCATGGAGTTGTTCACTTCTAGCGCAAGGTCCTTTTCGCGCTTTGTTCTCTTCGTATGCTTCGTATGTGACTTTAACACCTTGTTCGTCACATGGGTACGACTCACGGCAACACGTTCGTCATAACGCAACTTCCAGATTCGTTATTGACCATCAAAACACCTACCGTTGGTGCGCCCAAAGTTCATCGAAAGGGGGAGTGGCCTTGGCCTTTCCCCCATTTTTGGCCTATGGCCTCCCTTCCCTCGCGTGCTTGTTTTCTCATGTCTTTGCACCTTCGCTATGTTTACGGACGTTCGCACATCAACCTCGCGACGTTCGTCATCCATCACCCGAGACTGCGCACTGCTCTTGCGATGCCCGTAGCCTAAAGTCGCGCGCTACTGCCGAATAACCCGTCGTCGACGATAGCATATCATCATCCCCAACTTTGTCATTACTAAACATCACACTTATTATTTTGAAATGACATACACACTTGGCTCATGCCTCGTCTCCGAGACACTCGACGCGTCGGTGCGCCATCTCCTCGACAGTCGTCGCCCAATCCGTGAGCCACTTCCATGACATGTGCCCCCGGCACCAGGTATTGCGACACCCTCAACCCAGGTGACATCACCGGGCTGAGTTATTGACCATAATCACATTCAAAACCGTGCTGAATACAGAGCAACTACATCCTCATACTCACACATCATTAATAGACGCTCTAAAATGCATCCTTACAAAAAAAAATCATACAATCATACATCAAACTGCAGCGAAAAACTTTCAAGTCTCTAAACAACATGAATGGTTACAACCTAATATACGACTGTAGTCGTGTGGCTCTTATCAACCTATCCCGCAGCTCAATCTTTATCTCACCATTTTCAGCTTTTCTTATCTCACACAACTTATCTCCTTACTCAAATTTTTCTAGCTTGTTTCTCTTCTCTTTTCTAGAGGGTTCTCCTTAATCAACCTTATAGCCTGCACAATACAACATAAGGAATGAGCACAAATTGCCCAGTAAAGACAACACGAGGAGTATCGTGTACAAATGATTCAAAAGGCTCGGAGGAATAATAATCATCTCAACGATAGCAATGAATCAAGAGTGGTTAATAAATTTTAGCATCAACATTACTTGTCAAACGATAATTTTTCTTTCGTTAGATTGAGCGGCTTTGAGGCCCAACAGAACAGCATTATTGCCACCTTCTCATGGACAAGACTGACTGACCGACAGACTATGCAAGTAAACACTAAAATATGAAATTGAAAAGATAAACATCAAAGAAATATAAGTCATTAAAATCACTAACATCAGAAGAAAATCAAATGCAATGCACATGGACACGACAGACTCTGCTCAAGCAACATTCATCCTCTTTGGCCAGTGATCATAATTCATAGGCCATCATCCTCATATTGATGTCCCATTTTACGGGAAGTTCATCTCAGTCTCAAGTAAATAGAAGAGACATTGTCAACAAGCAGGGAACTCATTTAGAGTGCTTTCCCTAACCGTGCTACAGCCAAGCAACAAGACATCATCAACAGGGCAGACTAAGGAGAAATTTTATTCCACCTTATGTCCTCAACAACACAGCTCAACAAGGAATACCGGATCAGAAGATCAACAGGTGTTTAAACCTAACAACAAGAGTTCAACGTGACATCATCAACATGACGGACTTGGGAGAAGATTACCTCAAGCCTTCAACAACGTTCTTACATAAGAGAAATGTCGGTTATCAATAAGTGCCAACATTTCACAAAAACAACGCAACAATCTCTACAGCATAATCATCAATGATAGGGCGGACTCGAGAGAAGTTTGCCGCGAGTCCTCAATGGTGTTCTCAAAGAAAAGAGATATCAGTTATCAATAACTGCCGACATCTCACAACAATCACATGATAAATCATACGCAACATCATCATCCACTTCAGGTATGCTAATCGAATCAAATCATAGCATACTAGGACACCCATCATCCTCACTAAATTCTATCAACAGGGCGGACTAAGGAAATTTATTCTACCCTAAGTCGTCAACAAAACAATTCAAATATGCGTATACCAGTCACAATGACTACCTGTGACCAATCATAACAACAAGAATTCAACAACATAAACATCATCAACATAGTATGCTAATCAAAATAATGAATTAGCATAATAGAACCGCATTGTCCTTACCTGGTTCGCTTATAGCCGAAGCAACTCACAATCTTTGATCGTAACGAGCTGCATCACCTAGTCAAATCATACCCTGCTCATTAGTCATCATCCAATATATACACACTCCTTATTCTACCTCTTCCTATTTAATCGTCCATAGCGCCTTATAACAGCTTGTTAATCCGGTCCAATAACTGGATCATTAATCCAGCCCTATCGACGCCTCCACAGTAATCACTTCCATTATTTAACGTATTAACACCATTCCTCACTTCTCACCACTCCGAACGCTTAATTACGCGCGTTCTCTAAAATTTAGCACCAACATGATAATTTACCAAAATATCCCCTGATGGCCGTTACACCAAAACCTCAAAATCGCTTTAAAACTACTTTTTAGATGTACTACATCAATTATATACCAAATAGTCTCTCAAAAAATTTTAAAGGGGAAAATTACCAAAACACCCCCAACTTATGCAAAATACCCCTGGCAGCCATTGCCCCAACAAACATTTCAAAATAACTTTAAAATAACTTTTTGGGTGTCTTACACCCCTTCCAGAACTAAAAGTCATTCGGAAAATTTTATAAAAAAATTACCAAAATACCCCCCGTTGAGCGGTAAATTACTGAAATGCTCCTAGGAGTTCACTATTACCCCAACGCCCCAAATCAGCTTCAAAACAACCTTTTAGGTGTTTTACAACTCTTTCTGAACTAAAAAGTCATTTGAAAAACTTTATCGGGAAAATTACCAAAATACCCCACTTCGGGTGGCATATTACCAAAATGCCCCCTGAGGGTTCCCAGCATCATAAATATCTCAAAAGTACTTTAAAAAGCTATTTTAAGCCTCCTAAATTCATTCTTGAGCTAAAAAATATTTTACAAAATTTTTGCCCAAAAATCTAGAACTGGTGTCCGGATCGAGCGCTTAAAAGCTTGTTCTGCCAAAAATAGCTAACGACTTTGGAATGACCCGAAATAATAGCAAATGGAACTTCTTATCATTATAGAGTCCTCATACAATTTTTGCGCAAAACCGGTTCATTTGATATTTTAAATTTCACCATAAAGTTCCAAACTTCCTGCGTCCGTTCACCCCCTTCCCAACCTCAGAAAATCTGAAAATTTCCCACGATACAGGTCTCCTAAAAATAACTAGGGTCTCATTTTTGTATTTTGGCTGAATCTGGCCCTAAATATTTTTTAAAATTTGAGGCAATCTGCCTAAATTAATTTCCTACTTTTAGTGACAAAAACAGTCACTATTTGAATTACAACACACTAAAACACCTCAGCCCACACACACTTGTCTTCCCCTCTTCACTACCGCACACATACACTGACACCACTCACCTATGCATTATACCACCCCTCCAAATCCACACCAAAATGTTAACAATCTCTTGTACTACCTAAATTACATGTCGTAACACATCTAAAACACACGAAATCACACACTTATACACACACCCGAACCTCACACACTCACTGAAACACACACTAATACACGCACACCCACCATTTCTCTCTCACTGCCATGAGCGCACGCCCATGCACAACCACTACCAATACCTTCCCCTCCCCTCCCCTACGCTACCTTCCCCCTCCCTTTTCCTCCATCACCGAGCCCCCCTGCACCCACACGGCAGCAGCACCAACTGCTGTCCTATCCCTTTTCCTCGCCCATTCCTCCTTCCAAACATCAGCACGGCACTAGCCCTTTCACAGTGCACGCCAGCTACCCTCCCCACGTCTGCTTCCCCATTCCCCTCACTCCCCTACGCACCACCTACTCAGGCACACACGGTGCACTCACACACAACACACACAGCTCACCCCTAACCAAAAACACCCACTGGACTACATAGTTTTACCCAATTCAATTATATATATATAGAGAGAGAGAGAGAGATTACCTTGAGGCCTTGTCAAATTTTCTCTTGTTTCCTCTATGTTTCTCTCTTCTTTCTTCTCCCCGAGCTTTTTCTTCTTCCCCCTGTATCTTCTTTTCTTTGTTTCTGTGTTGTTCTTCTCTGTTTTGTTGATTTCTTTTTTTGTTTTTTCTCCCTTCTTTTGTTCACCCGAATTTCTACCCCTCAATTATTAAATATTTAAATTAACTTAGTCACCACCCTAGCATGAGGTGGTAACAAGTAACAAAAATTCCTTTAAACACTTGACATCTTGGCACATTTTCAGAATTTATGAATTGACCCCTAAAGTTTTCCAAAATTACTTTTCTGCCCCTCTAGTTTAGGAAAATTTTACTTTGATCCCAAAGCTACCCTGACACCTCTTCCCACTTCCTGCCACTTAATTAACACCAAAATGACGCTACTCAATAAAATAATTTCTGTTAATTAATCAATTTAGTGTTAAATAATTTTTTTGATACGTTCCGGGTATCACAGGTATGGTCTCGTGACGGTCGTCGCCACCCCCGTGCGCCACTTCCATGACATGTGCCCCCAGCACCAAGTATGGTCTCGCGACAGTCATCGTCGTGCCCGTGCACCACTTCCATGACACGTGCCCCCGACACCAGGTATGGTACCAGTGGCTGGGGCAACAGGCTTACTCTGATCATGCCGTCACGGTGTCTTCAGTCTTCTCAGACAGGTAGAGCAACGCTGTGTGGGGTGAGGCAGCGCGAATTTGGGAACCGATAGTTCAATGGAGAACCGGTATTTTAGGACCCCTGGTGATGTGTCACTTCCAGGGGACGACACGTGGCATTTGATGACACATGCACATTGTTTCCTATAAATAGTGGACTTTATGACTCAAAAAAAGGACTTTTGGGGACTTCTGATTCATTTTCACAAAATCACTTTCTCACTCTAGAATTTGAGAGCTCTTAGATTATAGAGAGAGAAACACAACTGGGACATAACTTTGGACCGTAGTATTGGACCCCAACTCGGACCTTGACTTGGACTGTCGACTGCCGGCCTTGTTCATCTCAGCCTTGTCTCCACAGCACTGTCACTCCTTACGGCCTGTCTGGGAAACCTTGCTCTCTGCCCTTACTCCACTCTCACTGTCTCTCACTTTGCATACTTGGCATCTGACTCGGACTGCATTCCTTGTGGCACCTCCACGTCGACTGCGAACCCACTTTTCTTGGCATCAAATTTTCACATGTTTTAGGAAGTTATATTTATAATCATTGTTACAAATATTTTCTATTGTAATTTCAATGTATGTCAATTACGTGTATTTTTAGTTCTGACATGTTATCGGATCTACAAGAAATCGAAACAAAGAAATAGGAAGTCCAAGTCCTTGACACATACTTCCTCCGTCCTTTAATAATTGATCATTTTTTTCTTTTTGGGTCGTCCTACAAAAATTGATCACTTCCAAATTAAGAAGAATTTTGTAAGTATATTTACATATTTACCATTTTTATACTTTTTTATTCTATTGCTCTCTTCACATTAAACTCTCTACCAACTCATTTTTTCTCTCCTGACCCACCACTTTATACTTTTTATTCTATTTCTCTTTCTACATTTAACACTCTACCAACCAATTTTCTCTTTCATGGTCGACTCTCTTCTCCCTCTCTCTAAAGGATAAAATGAAAAAAAAATGCACAATACATAATCAAAATCCTTAATATGCGTGTAAAGTAAAAGTGAATAATATTTTAGGGACAGAGGGAGTATATCCCAAGAAAAATTGGGACTATTATGAAAAAGAAACACATAATAAGCACTTAATATTTATTAATTTTTGCAACCTAAAACAAAGTTCAGACGACTAATCAAAGATAAAATAGAAGTCTTTTCTTTATGTTCTTATGATGCACGACCATTATATAAGGCAAAAAATGTCGAAATATTCACCTTGTTCTCGCTAAGAGATGGTCCAAATGAAGCATAGAAAAAGATACCATTGATACAAGAAAAAGCATTTTTTATGCACTTCTACTGAATCTACTCCTTTCAAATATATATATAGGGAGCTGATTCATTACTAGCGCTAACAACTTAACTCAAGTTGTTAGCGCAATCTGGCCGTCCACAGGCGGGAATGGATGGCCAGATAGCGCGCCACAATAGCAATTTTTTTATCGTCCGCAACATAATGTAGCGGACCGTAAATTATCGTCCGCTACATTATGTTGGGGAAGGCCAAATCGCGCTAACAACCTGCTAGCGCTAGTAATGTATATATATATATATATATGGGAGCTGATCCGTTGAGAGCGCTAGCAAACTGAGTTAAGTTGCTAGCGTGATCCGGCCGTCCACGCGCGATCTGTGGACGGCCCAGATCTTTTTTTTGCATTTTTTTTAAGTCCGTCCGCTACATTATGTAGCGGACGGTATTTTTTGACAAATATATCCCTCAATCCCAATTACATCTGTCCGGTACATTATGTAGCGGACTATTTTACTTTCTCGTAAAGAGACATCCGTGTTGTCAGCTCTGGAAAAGAGATAACCAACTTTTATTTTCTCTTTCCCCCTCATCTCTCATCTTCTCTCTTTTGGATGAGCTCCTTCAAGACGGTGGTTCCCTCGGGATAGTTGGACAGCACCTCCCGTGTCTGGCGATCGAGGGCACAACCATCTTTCCCCTCATCTTTCATCTTCTCTCTCTCCCTTGTGAGCGTGCGAGTGGCGATCGAGGCACAACCTTCCAAAAGGGTTCCCTATTCTTTGTCCAGTTTCGTAGCTATGGGCCTAGCAAAAGAAATTTTGGGTCACCGATCAAGCCACTGCCTTCCTCCTCCGCCGCCACCCATCGGCTCCGCCGCCGCTGTGCCCATCGGCTCCGCACCGGCCTGGCCGTGCCTGTTTGCGCCTCCGATGGCTCCGGTGAAGTCCATATAGAACAGGGGACGTTCTATAAAGATCACAGTAAATCTGTGTCAAAATAACAAACTATTGATGATTTGAAAACTCTTCTTTCTCTTTCTATCTTGCCGCTTCAAATAGTTATGATGTGCTTTGATTTGGTTGTCATGGGTTTGAGAAATTAGGTTTTTTTTTAATCTTTTCGTTTTTGATATAGGGTGATAGAAATGGAGGAGGTTGAAGACCCTAGAACAAAATGGCAATCTGTTGCCAGCCAATTTCATGAATGGTTCCAGCCTGCAGGTGGATGTGCTAATTGGGTGTGCTCATTTTGGAGTTTTTTTTATCAATGGCAATCTGTTGCCAACGAATTTCATGAAGATTTGTTCATCAGAATCAAAGTAAGAAGAGAGAGAAAAAGAAGAAGTCAGAATGAGAGAAGGGAGGGAAAAAGAGAAGACTAGTCCGCTACATAATGTAGCGGACACATTAATGACACAGAAAAAGTCATTCCACACAGTGTGGTGGACGACTTTTTTTTTACATGCGTCAGGGCCTGTCAGTCGTTCGAGATACTGTGTCGCGGACGGTGTGGAGGGGCAAAAAGGTAAAAAATATCGTCCGCGATATTGTGTCGCGTACTACTGACAGTTTTTAAAAAAGGCGCGATCTGGACCGTCCATCTTTCAGGATTGACGGCCCAGATCGCGCTAGCAAATACTCCATTTTGCTAGCGCTATCAAGAGATCAGCTCCCTATATATATATATATATATATATATATATATATATATATATATATATATATATATATATATATATATATATAAAAGAGCACCGTAGGAGTCACTACTACTATTGGCTTGTATGTATGCGGACTCAAATCTATAAATAGTGAATAAAAACGCTATTATCTTTAAGCTAAATCCTTTGAACTCATTTCTTTTGCCCTTTATGACATTTTTAATATAACTGCGGTCACCGTTTGTAGTATGCTTAAGGTTATATTCGTAGCTAAATGAATGAATATCGAGCCAATCTTTGACTTACGCGCTGTGTAGGAGTTTTGATTTAATTTACCGCAGTTGTTTAGGAAGATTCAAATCCCAGTCCCTTTATAACAATGAATCGGAATGCGAGATAATGAAAGAGCGAACGGTTTTAAATAGTCGGATGCATCGGTCTTGGACCCATCCAAGCTTCATCATTAGACACATTTCATGGAACTCTCTGTTCCGGTGAGTGAAAGAGACTTAGACTTCCCTTTTCGGTATATGACTCCAGAATCGTACACAGATAAAACACGAAGGATGGGCTATACATGTCATCATCTTATAATTAGCTGTAAAAGGTAACTGCAGGCCGCTCCGAAACCATTCCACTTTGGACATGTGTAGCCACAGCCACTCCTCTGTCTTTCCCAGTTATAACTTAAGAGTTGATGAAAACAGTAGACAATCATGAATCCCAGTCTTGCATCTTCGACTATATTAGTGAGTGCTACCCATGGTACCCCATCTTAGGGTGCTGGAGAAATTGTTAGTTCTAAAGGGTCAGTATATATATGCCTTTTCTACATGAATGAATGGCTCAGCTGTCCTCGTACAAGTGCACTTTTTGGAGGAAGGTTCAATCCAGCAATGGACGCATATATATGTAGGTTTATTCATTTGAACACCGGCCGGCAGGTTGATTGAGTTATTTTTCGCCAAGTGGTTTTATTAATATGAAAGTGAAAATACATCAGTATTCACATCGTCTTCCCCATTGGACAAAAGTGGGGAAGAGGGTGGAACGAAGCCAGAAGTGTTGCACGAAAAAAGCCCTCGCCGCTTGACTGTGGGGAGCCATATTTCTGGATCGACGAATCAAGGATATGTTTGGAGCTGTTGGATGGCTGCTCTGGCGTCGAAGATGGTGGTTCTAGCAGACCAATTTGGGTGGGGATGAGGGATTGTTGAGATCTGGGGACAAGTTGATCAAGGTACCAAGTGCTGTGACTGACCCCAAAATGAAGGGAAATCATTGCACAAGTACAGAGTCCATTTAGCATGGAAAGCAAGATGAAAGATAGGAACATAAGAAGTGGCAAACCAGGTGAGTACCGAGCACGTCTGACTCATCCCTTTTTTTATGGTCAAAGTACATTATACATGGTGCATAAAATTATTGCATCCTAGAACTTACATGTCTTTGTTCCGTACATGTTTTTTGTTTGTTTTTAGCGTTCCGTTCGAACGCCACTTCTAATGGTGTTTCACAGAGCTTGCTTTCTTACAATTTTGTATCGAGCACTTGCCATGGTACAATTTTGTGACTGCTATGGTCAAACTTAACCACATTTTTTTATTTTAAAAACATAACATAGAATTCTCATGATAAAACAAGTAATCATAAACATAACATGAAAGAAAATGAGCAATTTTATTACAATGCAAACTAGCTTTAATAGTCTTCTATCATAGCCGCGTAACGTTCCTTACACATGTAGAGTATCTAAGAGATAATACTTGGTGTACTTTGTCCCCCATGACATTCTCTGTACATGTTATTTGTCATATATATACTAAGGACTACTAATTACTACTCCGTCCTTCCTAAAAAAAAATTGTTCAATTTTAACTTGACACTCGTATTAAAGATACCAGTCATTTTTCATTCTACCTTTAGACGGCGGGAAGGGAGAGGAAGGGAAAGAAGTGGGCCAAAAGAGAAAAAATTAGTTAATGGAGGATTAAATGTGGACATAACAATAATATACAAAAAAAAGTGTAAAAATGATAAATATAAAAAAACACATACAAAAATATTTCTTACTTTAAAAAAATGATCATTTTTTAGAACAACTCTAAAAAAATACTCCGTATATTATTAAAAAAAATTTAGAACGGGAAGAATGCTTAGTACGTTTATACCCCTCTTATGTATGGACTCTGTTGCTCCCATTAACGATCTCAATAAGTCACTGAATAATAGTTGAAAACAAATTGTAATCTACACGCACGAATATGATATGTTTGTTGGTACGCTAGTAGACTCATGGTGCAAGTTAAAGAAGTGGGTTGAATCAATAGTGACCGAAAAATTTGCCCTCTTGATTTGGCATCCAACGGCAATGGGCATGTTCAATTCAAGGGGCAGGTAATAAAGACTCTGTGTACAACTCAAACAAGTAAACGGTACAATCAGTGGCAGAAGAAGTTGCCGGTTTGATCTTGCGTTTGAGTCTACGTTTAGCGGAGAGATGATTGCAGAATTTCCAAACGATAAGACTGCACTTGTCTGTGGATGAAAGGATAAGACAGGCCAGCTAAGACGAAAGCTTCAAACTTTAGTTAATGCTTTGAGTAGTAAAAGCATAAACGTACGCAAATCATCAAAGATAGAGAAACAAAGTGAAAGATTCCTCTGAAGTGTGACTATGTAGAGAGGGTGGGCACAGAAAACTAGAGCAGGCTCTTTGCACACTCTAATGGAGTGTTTGGGGCGGCAGTCAAATGAAAAGGACATATCCGCCCCCTCTCTTAAGGCTAATCATCCAACTTTAATCCAAAAGTGCATGTTTTTAATGTCACTTTAGTTGAACCCAGGAATAATTAATTATGCTGCTGAAGCATGAATAACTAAAGTGGGGCAATGAATTTTGCAAATTGGGGTGCAAAGTTGGGTTTTCATTTTACACACACCACCTGGCTTTATCAAGTTTTCGAATGCAAGATTTCTCCTTTTCTAAAATTTGGAGTTTGTTGTAGTTCTTCTTATTTTGTTTGATTTGATAGAAGTATTAAGATAGTGTTTCTGATTAATTTTAGAGTGACCAAACATGTTATGAACAATTTAAAATAGATTTATGGACTGTTTGGCAAAAAAGGAAAGTGTTCAGAATGTCCTTAAAAAAAATGTTTAAAACTAGAAACACTACTTGCAATGTTTTTGGTTTTAAACACTTTTGAATAACACATGTTTTGTCAAAAAAAAAAAAAAGGTACTAGATTACCTTTACATTGCGCGCGCTCGCACACCAGCACACTCTCTAAGATGTTGACGTTATAAGACCATTCACTTTAGGGTCACTAATTTCTAAGGAAAGAAAGAGGTATTCATATATATAATTTTTTTTTATTTCGACTCGTTACAATTCTTTCAAATTTAACTGTTGGTGAGTTGAATTATTTTACCAGATTCTTTATAAGGGATATGGTTGATACTAAAGCGATAAGAGAATTAATTACAATATATAGTTTGCTTATAAAATAAAGAATCTGATCATGGGTTCAACAGTAGCATGTCTCTTCTATGCCCTTATTGGTCACTTTTGATATATTAAAAATATTTTTGGTAGTTTTTACTCAAACACATTTCACAGCTTTTAACAAGAGTTTTTGTAACTTTTGTCAAGCAGTTAGTGGTTATGCTTAAATTGTTTTTAAATATTGTTTTTGTTTTAATACGAAGACTCTGTAGTAGAATCAATCTCAAACAGACTTCAGCTGAAATTCAATTTTATCGTGTTTTACTGGTCAACGAAAAAATTGATTAAACACAATACATGAAGCCTATTCCTCTCTTTCTCTGTCAAGCCCAAAGTCTAGGTCTGTTGTCTGGGGTTTTGGGGGGAGGGGGGGTTGAGGGGGGTCGGGGTAGGGTGTCTATCATTATTGGGACCTCCCACCCCCTTCAATGTTCATCTTCTCCGTCTCTTACCTAGTCTAGTAGATCATATTCGAGTGTTTTTACCCTTTCTTGTTTGATGATACTGGTGTCTGTATATGAGATTTGTTAGGTCCTCGGTCATGGAGATGAAATAAGTCATTTGTCTTCACTAATTGTATATGCTTTTGTTGCTTGGGTTCGTGATCCTGTCTCCTTAGAGGAAATTTCCTCGTCTCTTTTGGGGGGATTCTATCTATTCCTTTGGTAGCCACAGAGTTTATTTCAGGAAAGAGGTGCATTATTGACATTAATTTGACATGATTTTGTATTAGGAGAAAAGTTTTTTGCATGATAGTGGAAAGACATCAATAAAATGTGACTGTCCTCCCTTATTTGATCTTTTTGGTCCTCCCCAGGGGATGCTGTTTTTATGTTTTTTTTTAATTATCGTAGAATGAAATGAGAATTTTCAGGTTAAAAATCAAATAGTCAAAAAAAAAAGAGAGTAGCTCAATTTACATACATAAATCTTTCATGTTTCTGACACGATCAATTGAAACACAGAGAAACTTAATAGACAAGAAAATATCAATATACAACCTAACTGACTAATTGTGCACTCGTTCGCTGTCACTTGCTTGGAAGAATTGAGGACTAAATGAGTATTTCTCAAATGGGATTCCATATGTTTTCATCAAAATGTTTGAAAAGACGTTATTTACCACATATTCCTTGCAAAAAATTCAAACAAGTACTTTCCACGATTATATATATTGTTGGAATTGTTGTAAGAAACAGGCAAGAACAATTCCAAAAATATAATATAAAACAGCTGGCTGAGGCGCGGACTAGGTCGCTCTCTTAAGACGTTTCGCACCCCTTTGAAGAATTACCACCGGTGCAGCAAGGTTATTTGCGCGCCGCCTCCGGGATACAACAGCCCAGCTTTCACTGTTGCTTCACTCGTAATTCTGCACAAACGAATGAAGCAGAAGCTCCACTCGATACCTTACCAAAATGTTCACAAGTCTAAGTGTTTAGCAATCAGAAAAAGAGAGTTTTAGAGTTGTGTATTGAAAAGTGAGGAAGAGGTCTCCTTTTATAGGTGAAGAAAAATAACTGTTGGAAATCTGTTACAAAAAATAAATCCAAAATTTATTTCAGAAATAAAGTGCTGTAATAAAAAATATGACTGTTGCCCAACAGCTATATTTTGCAGTATAAATAGACATACTATAGTCTCATATGAACTTCGGGGAGAGGCCGGAATGCTGCCATAGAGCATCCGTAAACTTCAGAAACTCGTATCTCCCCCACTTGTCCTTCCCCCCTTGCGCGTGTGAGTCTTAAACTCAAGCGCATCTTACTTACAGGCCAATGAGTGTCACTTTATATACTCCTTAAAGTTCTTTACAATAGTCAACGTAGGACAAAAACTTTTCAAAAGTTTAAGTATGTAAGAAAATTTTCTCTTTCCATTTTCAAGTAATGTGGGACTGAAGTACTTTATAATTTTACTCAAAACTTCAATACTTTTTCAAAACCAATCTTGAAAATAAAAAGAATTTTTTGTTAAAATACTCCAACATACACACACGCGCGCGCAAAAACACTGTAGAGTTAATAATTATTGATTGAAAGTAAAACTGTGTGACTTCTGCTGCTTTAGAATAGTATAACTGCAAATTAGTTAATCATAACAGCACCAGCAACTACAAGTTAGTCGACATTAGTGTCTACGGCTGCATTTCCAATTTTTCTGCTTCCCTAGTGAAAGTTCAATCTTGTAAGGGAAGCAGCTTTTAAAGTATCAACAAAATATCCATTAGTTTGCTCACGCAGCTACCTACCTTTCAAGTGACCCAACTATAAATTTTTTCTAAGGTGGATATCAAAATCTCAATCTGAAATTAACAATCCTACTAATAGCAATTTTCAAATTCTATCAATTCTTAATTGTAAATTGCAACTTTCAAAACTCAATTGTCATATCTTAAATTGATAGAAAAAGTGAAGAGTTCCGAGAAATAGAAAATTTAAGAATCAATCACTGAATCTTCTCTTACTTTTACAGACTGCGTCGATCATTAGTGTCGTCGTCGAGAAATTGACCTGATAACTGTTGTTCGTGAATGCTGTTGCCAGTAGCCTGTGAATCGACCCCGCAGCCTGCCTGAGCTCGTGAGGCCGTGAAGTTTGGGCTTTGGGTGCCATGACTTGTAAGCCCGTGATCTATCGGAGCTGGACCAGCAAGTGGAGACAGTGGCGTTGGCCGTTGAGGCCGTACCGTTGTGAGGTAAGGACGGTGTGCGGTGAAGGAACTGAGGAGGAGGCGGTGTTCTCCTGTCCACATATGTGTCTTTAAGGCTTTGAAAGTATTGAGACCATTGAGAGTGAGAACAAAAATATTTTTTTGTGTTGACTTTATGCATAAACTAAGTCATTTATTTGTGTAAGTTTAGTATTTTAAATGACTAAAATGATATCTTTCTTAATCATCCTTGAAATTTTTAGATACATTAACATGTAAAAAGATCACAAATACATCTCCTTTAAGTATTTTTCAAATTTTTAGGTGAGCACTTTTATCATTGGAGATAAAATATATCATATAAAGGACAAAAATTCTAGAGAAGCATGTGGGCACCAGGCCACCGGTGCCCCCCACTCCTTCCGCCACTGTACCTCTCCCTGTCTTTAGGATTGAGTCGTGGGTGTTCAAGCTAGTATATATCTCTGTCTGATTCAGCTCTCTGGTTCTCCTTCTCACTTGACATTTCTTTCATTTGCAATCTAATCCCATTAGAAAAGTGGAAACACAAATAGAGCATATTTCATTCGGTCACCACTCGCTGAAGTATATGACTGCATGAGAAACCACATTCGTAAGATGCCTATATGGCAAGCGATCACACCTAATGTGCTAGTTATAGAACAAGAATAACATCTTGCAAATATGAGCAACACCTAATCCCCAATTAAGCAGTAGTAATATTTTTTTAGCATTCTACTATCCGCCCCGAGATGAAATAATCTATTTACTTTATTTGGAAGAACTGTTAATATGGTCTTTAACCCATTAGGAGTATTCACGAGTGGATGTCGGAATAATAAGACACTTTTTCTGTTCTCGTGCACAGAATAGAGTCAATGATGTTGATCCAAGAAAGAAAAAAAAGAAAGTAAAGGGAGATTCCGACGAGAGAAAATCTCGACATTTACCATCACAATATTCTAAGGGTTGAGGACTTTAGGTTTTCCCATCCTTTTTAGAGCAATAGCAAGACTTAAGGGAAAAGAAAAGAAAAGAAACAGAAAAAGGGGGGCCAAAAAGCGAAAAGAAAAGCAAACAAGGAATCCAAAGATAAAAGGCGTGGGAAATGAAGGGAGTGAAATCAAATATGAAGTGGGAGGGAAATAGTTTTGGCGTCCAAGGCTTGTTTTCAAATGGTAGTGCGGAAATGGGGCCTTTTCTCAATATCCAAAAGCATTTCTTTTTCTCTCTAAAGTCATCCCTTTGGGCTTTGGAAGAGACATTTTTGGACCCTCTTCCTTTAAAAGCAAGACTTTGGTTGCGGCTTGCCTCTTCTTTGTTAGCAACTCTGTTACGAACTGAGAACACAGTTAGCATCGGGTCTCAGTAATCTTAAATTAATCAAACTCCAATGTCTACTTTTCCTTTTCACCCTTTTCCAGTAACCTGATGCTTCGGGTCAACGCATATATTTTTGGTCGCTAACAAATCTTTAGAACGTGTACGGAAAGATCTCGTATTAGTTGTTGTTGGAAATAATTTAAAGAAAACAACTTTAAGACGGTTCGCCCCCCTACAGTATATAACCGGTACAATAGGCCTCAGCACGCCGCCTCCAGTATACAACATCCCAGCTTTTCTACACTTGCTGTAACTTCTTTTAGCTTGCACAACAAGAGAAGCGGAAACTCCACACAACACCTTTCTTTGTCCAAAACATTACTGAGAATCAGCATACTGGTGTATACTAGCATAAAACCATCTGAATGGTGTGTGGTGAGGAAGGCTCAAAAACAAAGGCCAAGCTTAACAAAAGACAACAATTTTCCATTGTAGCCTGGATAACCCATGCGAGGCTTTCCATGTTGTTTTTTGAAAAGATGATTAGGAACTCAACCAAGTCTTTATCTATATAAATAGTGTAATGGAAAATGTAACTGACACGCCATTAATTGATAGAGTTTAAAGAAGGTTTAAAAATCATTTAAACTCAATAAAGGTGCAAAAATGTGGCACATTTAAATTATAATGATGAGACATTATGGTACAAATAAAATTTTCAAACCACATTGAATCATTTACACTTATTGACTAATAAAGATAAATGAGTACACTATTATATTTCAAATATGTAACTGCCAAATAATGAAGGGAAAAAATAATAAATTATGGTTGACTATTAATCTCCTTTTTTATTAAAATAGTCCAACAATCCCCCACTTATTTTAATAAAAATAGAGACATAAAAGTAAAGCAACAAAATTTTTGGACAAAGATAGAATATCATGCATCATGAAAGTGGTTCTGCCTTGAAACCTTCACTTAGTGTTTCAGCAATTCTCGTACTAGAGTCAAAGTGGCTCAGCCTTGAAACGATGACTACTTGAAGGCACGTAGAATCGCATCACACACATGATATTCCAGGTGTTCTAAACCAAGCTTCTCAAAGCCAGCACATTATGGCCTTGTGCTTTATCTCAGCTTTCGTGAGTGCTCTAGAGATTTAGCCCAAATCTCATAGGAAGCGGTCACACTTCCACACTTATATAGGTGAGTCTATTAAGGATACTCTCGTAACTAACACATCCCACCCGTATGGGCTATAGAACTCATTAAGAGATTAAAATATCTCAACCTCCATCAACGTTACGAGAAACATGTACTTACACCATAGGGAGGGACATTATGTCACAAGACAAAATAGTACATGTATGAAAACAAGTCACTCTATAATTCGTTGGTCCCCTGCCTAGTTCTTGGGATCTCCAGTCCCTGGGAGGTTGTATCCTTATAGGAGACTTTATACAAATTTGGGCTTACATCCCATCCCCTCGATGTACATCAGACCTTTCAATGTTGGCCAACTTATCATAATACAATTGATACATGATCAAGGTCTGGTATCTGCACTTTACCCCACATGGTCGTGCTTTGCAAAACAGGTGATATTTCACTTTCATGTCATGTAATGACCCCAACCTATTTTTACTTTGAAGGCAATGCTTGCCTTTCTAGGATTAGATCCCATAATTCATTGGAATGAATTCAAATATAATCCCTCATCATTTCATAATATAAATTATACTGGGACACATCTTGAGACACCATATCACATAGATAAGGGGCCAAACAAGTAATTTTGGACCATTAGTCACGTTACCTTAGTAGTCAGCAACCTTACTACTAGGAATCACAATTACGTGACCAGTAGTCTACTACTAGGAACTACATTTGACATTTTATTGCTAGTGGTTTCTCTATTCAGTAGGAACCACTTTTGCAATAGATATATAAAATTTTCGATGTGAAATCATAACTCCTCAATTTTTTATTATTTTTTTGATAGGACTGACATATATCCAATGAGATAAAAACTTTCAACATGTAAAGGGGCTCAATGCTCTAAAAGTATTAGCCAGCCTCAAGCTTTAGAAAACAGTCATGTACTAAACCCCTTCCATTATCATTTTGTTTACTTTTTCAAAGCACCAAGGCTGCAATGTGCTTTGATAGACAACCATGATTTCCAGCACTGCAGGAGATAAAGCAAGCATCTAATCCCATGCAAAACAAATCCTTCTATATAGGAAGAGTCACACTCAAAGTAGTTGTGTTAATTTAACAGCTAACCTCACATATTCAAGCGAATAGGAAAAATCAAAATTTCAAATATACAATTCAAAGTGGAGTTTTCAAAGCTGAGAATCACATAACCTTACATAAACAAACCTGATATGAATGGTAAATGTTCATCCAACAGCTTGTTAATTTAAGTACATCCGCAGTTACGAATTTTGGCTTGAAAAGAAATCAATATCATAGTTGAAATAAGGTTAGCATTTGGTAGAAAACAACTACACAATTCAGGACCACGTGACCACGTGCAGATAGTTCACTAATCACGGGTATAATCCAGCTTATCTCGTATAACGGAGGTAATGGAATTTCTTGTGATCTCACTGCCACCATCTAATATTGCACGAAACTTCAACTTGGTGGAGGCCATAGAAATATAGCCAATATCTTTAAGTAATAAACCAAAGTCATAATCATGCCTATCCTTCTATTCTATTTTTTATTGTATAGGAACCATAAAGGAAGGATAGTTCTTCTAATATTCGTTTCCATCTCTTCAGCTCGTAGTGACATCAAAATAAACAAATTCTCTTCAAAGCAATTCTCCTTCTAAGTATTAGGGCAATTGGCCTTTTTGGGAGATGGACAGAGTACAAATGTACTAAAACGTATTTTAACTATAAGGAATTCACATAAGCATTACTTTACACATAGAAGTTTAAAATTTGCTTATGTAACGATAAATAATCTCATTTTTCAAAACTCAAAAAAGATTATATTGCATCAAAAGAAATTCTCCAAATGATGCTTTTGCAAACTCATAAAAATACAAATGAATTCAAACAATCAATTTTAGAGGATAATATGCAGTTGATTTTTGGAACCACCAAAATCAAGAGAAATAGAAAATCCTTGTACACTTCAGTTTTTTTTTGTTTTGTTTGTGCCGTAGCTTAAAAGTTTTAGCCCATTCTTCTCCCATGAATACACGGACAACTGTGGAAGGACACAAAAAGGCCTGAAGGAATGCTTTTTCCTACGTGATCAAAACCACTTATGGTATTAAGGAGATCCTTTTTTCACTAAAGATAAAACACGTTTCACACATGCAAGGAATACTTTTTATTTTAACATATGCATGAGATACATGCCAGCTAAAATAGGATTTACTAGAATCCTGGCCATAATAAAACATCTGCATAATGAACATATGCAGAGATAAATACCAGTGTCTTCCACAGGTTAATGCACCTCAAAGGGGTAAGATAAAAGTGGTTGCGCACTTATGCATATACATTTTATATTACATATAGCTGGTAGATTCTAGAACATGCCTCAAAAGATTCAAGAATTTGTCTAAGATCTACATGTACCATGCCTCCTGAAAAAGATCAGGCCTACCTCCATTCACCGGCTAAAGAGCCAAAAAATCCTAACTAAAGAACATCACAAATGGCGGTATTTGAATGCACGTTGAAGCTTATGGTGACCATTACACCAATTGTTTTATGCAATCTTAAGCATTGGTCAAAAGTTACTTTGCATGCTGTCAAGACCTGTAATACAAATTAACACTAATGCCAACGAAAACAATCTCCTTGTGATAATCATAAGTGCACTGAGCTATAGCAGCATTCTTGCCTTAATGCTTTGCTCTTAAAGTTACACTAGTCAATTTAGTATAAGGGCGAGCTTACACGCTACAATCAAACTTTATGCAGCATATGTAGCTTTCTTTACAAGTATAAGCCGGAAGCGCTCCCTCTTATTTGGTTGCAAGTCTACATATCTCATTTCAGGTATGCAACATTAATTTAACGGCAACTAAATGCCCCCCCCCCCCCCCCCCCCACCCTTTTTTTTTTTTTTTTACCGAAAACCATATACTAGAAAATGGTTATGTTGAAGTGCCCTAGAAAAACCTGCACTTTTAATGAAATAACAACTATAATATGACATTCGATTAATGAACATTATTTACTTGCATGAGTTTCATTTGCATTAAAAATATGTGGAGAAAGGTTCGAGTGTCTTATCTTGTAAGCATAGGTTCCGCTAGAATACATAATGGGTTTTGTTGTGCAAAACCAGTATACTATTTTACTTAGCTTGCCTCTCCCATGACTTTCGTGGCCAACCAACCCAGATCTGCCATTCATATTTGCCACCCAAATCTGAGATCCATTCATCTTTCTGTGGACTAGCGGGTTAAATGTTTCTCTACGCTTCTTTGTATGGGAAGAATTGTGAGGTTAAAGGAATGCGGAGTAAACCAAATTATGTAAATGGTGATATTTTTCTATTACATTTAGGCATTCCAAATTAAATACGTTCCAAGTAAATTACAAACTAACAATCACCTGCTAGCCTTAAACACCAATCAATCTTAACCACACACTCATGAACAATACATGAATTTTTCTCAAAGAGACATGCAACACTCTTTATTGTATGTACCATACTCAGTTAGATAAATCAATTATCATGCATAGATGCAATTTGATTAAAAACCTGCATAACTTGACACACACAAATAAGCATCAACTAAACCGTGAGACCACATCTGAGCATACAAGAAAGTGCAAATTAAATAGGCAAAGAAGATTAAACCCCCACTATTCTGGTTTATATGGCGTGCTACCATTAAAATACTTCTCTAGGTAACAACCCCCATTTATTGTTTTTGAACAAGCAAGCAAAAAATATTGCACCCCCACTATTTACACCTATTTCTAAAACATGAGCAAAATTGAGAAGGTACCTGAAATCATATGCTGAGTGAATCTCTTTTTTCCATTAGATCTTGCTATTAGTTCATACCTGTTTGTGACCGCTTCAAATATTCATGCTCACACTAATGAGTTTCCGCTCGTCGATCACTCAACTTTCCGAAGCTCATTGTAATGCAATGTTTGACATGAATGACAAAAAAAATATTTATCGAATGAGCGTACCATCTTAAAATTGTTGGAAATAATTTAAAGAAAACAACTTTTCTTGTTAGTAAGCTCATAAACAATGAAACTTCAAAAATATGTGTACCATTGCATCCCTTACCAAGAGATGTCAAGAGTGTATTTACCTCGAGATCTCTTTGATATTGCGATGATATTCTTACCGACCAAATGGAAACCATTCTTAGTACGAAACATCCCGCTTGAGCCATACAAAACAAGTATTTTTCCAGCTAGCTAGGTTGAGGCGCGGACTAGGTCGCTCTCTTTAAGACGGTTCGCGCCCCTACGGTATATAACCGGTGCAATAGGCCTCAGCACGCCGCCTCCAGGATACAACAGCCCAGCTTTTCTACACTTGCTGTAACTTCTCTTAGCTTACACAACAAGAGAAGCGGAAGCTCCACACAACACCTTTCTTTGTCCAAAACAGTACTGAGAATCAGCATACTAGTGTATACTAGCATAAAACCATCTGAATGGTGTGTGGTGAGGAAGGCTCAAAAACAAAGGCCAAACTTAACAAAAGACAACCATTTTCCATTGTAGCTTGGATAACCCATGCGAGGCTTTCCATGTTTTTTGAAAAGATGATTGGGAACTCAACCAAGTCTTTGTCTATATAAATAGTGTAATGGAAAATGTAACTGACACGCCATTGATTGGTAGAGTTTAAAGAAGGTTTAAAAATCATTTAAACTCAATAAAGGTGCAAAAATGTGGCACATTTAAATTATAATGATGAGACATTATGGTACAAATAAATTTTTCAAACCACATTGAATCATTTACACCTATTGACTAATAAAGATAAATGAGTACACTATTATATTTCAAATATGTAACCGCCAAATAATGAAGGGAAAAAATAATAAATTATGGTTGACTATTAATCTCCTTTTTTATTAAAATACTCCAACAATTGTCGCTTATATTCTGAATTAAAGTTAAAGAAGGAAATAGTTGAGCTATAGGCACTGAAACTTAGTGAAGGCACCAGGAAACAAGTGACTTACTAGAATGCGGTTTATACCGGTGTCCCACGATACTAGCCATTTACTCGTTCAACCCTACAGAAACATGAAATACTTTTCGCAAAATGGCATCTCCTTTTGTGATTATATCCTGTCTTGACTCTCATGTTTTTTTTGTGAAAAAGAATACAAGAAAACAGAATAGTGATTCTATTAAGAGAGACCAATACCCAAAATGGTTTTTATTCCTATTTTTTCTTAAGACGTGAGAGTTTTCAAGCCATGTGGTGGACTTTATGCACATGGCGGACCTAGAAGAGGCTAAGATAAAGTGGTCCATAAGCGAAAAAGATATAATGGCCCGTAGCTCAAAATGTAGAAAGACCCTTTGACTATCAGTAGGATGAGGAATGACGAGACGATCATCCGGACCATGTGTGCGCCCCTCGGGGAAAAGGCTGAACACAAGTTGTTTGCGCTTTCAAGCCATGGCCAAGTTGGAGCCTTCCAGGGCCTTCTGTCCATGTTGGTTTCACGCTCAATTTAGCAAGCATATCTTCGCCCTTTAGGATTGCGAATTTAAAGGAAAAGAATGTGAACTTGACGTTAACATTTTATTCTATTCCACGAATCGTGTTCATCTACAAAAACGTTGTCAATTACTAAGGGTTCGTTTGACAAAAAAAAAATTTTGATTTTCAGTTTTTAAAGAGCAGCTTAATTTTTTTTTTTTACAAAAACAAGTGGGTGTTTGATAACCTTTTTTTTTTGAGTTTTTTTTTTTGGTGTTTGGTAATCCTTTTTATTTTGACTTTTTTTTTGGATGGTTTGCGGTGGCGGTGGTGGTGGTGGTGGGGCGTAGCGGTGGTCGACGGTGGTGGTGGCCGGCGGCCGGAGGTGGCTGCCGGCAGTAGCCGGCGGTGGTCGCCGGCTGTCGGTGGCCGGCAGTGGTGGCCGGAGGCCGGAGGTGGCTACCGGCGGTGGGAGGGTGTTGGTGGTGGTCTTCAAAAAAAAAATCAAAAATGAAAAAAAAAATCAGTTTCTAGAGTTTTTTTTTTACTTTGCAGTTTAAAAACTGGTTTTTTAAATTGAAGAAGAAAAAAAAATGGTTACCAAACGCATTTTTTTTTTTCTAATTTTTAAAACTGAAAAAAAAAAGTTACGGGTCGAACGTGGTCTAAAATTAATTGAAGTTACTGTTGTTGTTGAGAAAAAAGGTAATATAACATATACTTTGGCTATAGATTGATGATTGAGGTGAAGGATTGTCAGGCAACCTATTTCAAATTCCAATGATTATTGCTTAGTGTTTCGTGAATCTGCAAAGACAATTCTATATCTTGTTTAGTTATGGGTAAAACTGTCAATATAGAGCCTATGGGCACTGGTCCAACTTTTTTCAATTTCCCCTTCTTAACTTTAAGTAACAACTTTATTATATTCTCAAGTAATGAAAAAAAAAAAAATTGGAATTGCATAAGGCTTTACTCACCTTAGTTTAATGTCAATGGATATTAAACCTTGCCCTACCCTACTCTATCCTTAACTCGTGACATCACCACTGCTCTTACACCTACGGCCAAACTCCAAAGTATGTAAAAGCTCCCGTGACATTGTCCTTTTCTCTCCTCTGCTTTTCCGCAAAGCAAACTCCACTTTACTTAATAGGCCCGTAAATCTAGAAACGAGCGATATCATTTGGTGATTTTTGTTCCAAAAATCATGCACATTTGCTCCAAAAGGTTCACACTTTTTGGTCCACGCAGAGCTAAAAATGGCTCACAACCCGCAATGCCACCAAGAACTAAGAGTGTGTTAGACGCGGTTTTTTTTTTTCAGTTTTGAAAATTGGAAAAAAAAAGTGCGTTTGGTAGCTATTTTTTTCCTTCTCCAATTTAAAAAATCAGTTTTTTAAACTGAAGAGTAAAAAAAAAACTCCAGAAACTAATTTTTTTTTCACTTTTGGTTTTTTTTTGAGACCACCACCGCCGACAGCCACCTCCGGCCGCCGGCAGCCACCAGCCATCGCCGACCACCACCACCATCTACCACTGCCACCGCAAACCACTAAAAAAAAAGTCAAAATAAAAAGGGTTACCAAACACAAAAAAAAAACTCAAAAAAAAAAGTTATCAAACACCCACTTATTTTTGTAAAAAAAAAAATAATAAGTTACTTTTAAAAACTGCTCTTTAAAAATTAAAAATTAAAAAAAAAATTTGTCAAACAAACCCCAAAAGTGGTAATCATTTTGGTGATTTTTCATGCTCCAAGCTCAAAGCTTTTTTCCTGGGAACTTGAATGACCTGCAAACTCCAACCAAACTTTCCATCATAACGCGAAATATACTGGGCTCCCTTGCGCTCTCTGACACCTCACACTCACAGAACCCACCAACTGGGTCCACCGAGTCTGGCCGGGACCAGTTACGCTGCGTGGCCCCACCTTGTGGGTGTGACGGCAATCGAGCTGACCAATACCGAGTGTTTCTTGTTCAGACAGCACTGGCGGAACCGAAACCCGTGGATGTTGGAGGAGCCGGAAAGCGATGGGTCACCGTACTTTGGCCCGGTTTGGAGGTAGATGCACTTCGTCCGGGGGAGGCGAGGGGCCTGTTGGGCCTTTCTTATGTCAAGGCCCTTTCGTTCCCTGGCTGTCATCTTAGGTTCCTTCAATTCGTACGTCACCCATCAAACTAGAAACCTAAAGCTTTTTGCTTTTTCCTTCGTCCTCTCTTTGTGCAAAACAGGCATCGAGACTCCCTCTTATGGTAAAGATTTTTCGAACTTATTGAAAGAAAGACTTGACAGTGACCGTTTAAGTAATTTATAAATTTGCTTGAAATTATATGTTTTTCCGGTATTCAGCCCCACCACCCACTTTTACTTTATTTTTCTCTCCATTCATGCATAACTACTCACGTACGTCGTGTATTTATCGTCTTCCCTCATAATTTCTTTTACAATATACAAAATAACATAATAACTGGACGATGAATTTCTTTTCTCTTTTCGTTGCACACTGGAAATCAAAAGCTTTTGCTCTTTTTCTTCGTCCTTTTCTTTTTCTGTAAAAAGGCATCGAGCCCTTTATGGTAAATATTGTTTTTATTTCTAAGCGTACTCTTTTATTCAGCTCTATTACGTAAGATTATTTTTATGGTGACTGATCATACTTTTTTATTTCTTATTGAAACTATTCATTTTCATCTTTAAAAAAACTTGATATTGGTCGTTTAAGTAATTTATAAATTAACTTGAAATTTAAATTTTTTTGTAGTCGGCCCAACTACCCACTTCTAATTTTCTTTTCTCTCTATCCATTTGTAACTATTTTCGCCACTCGTGTTCTCATCGTCCTCTCTCAAAATTTCTTCAACTTTTTTTGCAAAATAGCATTTATAACTAGCCTTCGAATTGAATTGCTTTATCTCGTTATATGTGCCCGTGAAACCTAGTAAACATAATTTGAGGTTAAGCTATGGGAAAATTTTTATGGCATGACTCCAAACGAGACAGCTTTGAGTAAAAATTTTAATAAAATTTCTATTGTCGTAACTATAGTTTATACATTTTATACTAAAAATTTATCAGAACTACCTCGTGTTTTCGAGCAAACGTCGTGAAAGAATATCTGTTTTGAGATATATTAGATTTTCCCATTATAAATAACTGCGCTACCTCTACGTCTTATCACAAATTTTAATTTGACTTCTAACATACCTCCATGAATTTGTGACGTTAAAACTATTTACAAGGACAAAGTTTTAATTCAATCAACTTTTAAACGAGCACGTGAATAGTAAAAATGGTGCTTCATATTCAACATGAATAAGAAAACAAATGTATACATGTCCCTCTATAGGGCCATAGGGGTTAGCGAATAACCTTTTTGAGAGTGAAGATAAAAAAATTAGCAATGTCCTAGTTTTTTGCCAAGTTATTTTGATAACTTATATACTTAGTTTGGTACAACCGAAGTTGACTTACCTTGACAACTTATTTACTAAAATGTTTTGTGTACTATGCGTCTATGCCTAAAGCTGAACATTATATTTAATACAACTTACTACTTCAAGTGTCGTGTGAAGAAGTTATGTTCCGTTACGATACCATATTTTCTATTTTTTGCCGTTTTTTAATTCTTGTCGTTCGATTACCGCTTATGAAATTCCTTTTATCATAAACAATTACAAATCAATTATCAACAGCTTACAAAATATATTTCTAAAATTTTCTGCACTCATTTTGCCCTAAAAGTGTTTTAATGATTTTTTTTAAGGACACTCAAATGCACTAGATTATTATCAATTACGAAGAGACACCAAACGGAGCTGATCAATTCTAATGACTTGAGGGCATGGGCTGCTTTCGTGCGTTTGTATCATCCATTCTCCGCCCCAAGCCCAATTTAGGAAAAAATAAACAACAAATAGCTTCGGAGCTGATCAATTCTAATGACTTGAGGGCATGGGCTGGTTTCGTGGGTTTGTATCATCCATTCTCCGCCCCAAGCCCAATTTAGGAAAAAATAAACAACAAATAGCTTTCTCCACAGAAACAAAACTGAACTGGGCTAGTGCGAATAACTAGAGTTGGGCCAGGCATGCGATATTGATATTGGGGCCGAAATAAGGCCCGTACGTTTATCATATTTGTTTTCTGTTTTAGCAATGATGATGAAAAAGATTTTTTTTTTGCGTACTTTTACCATTTTCTGTTTTCGTTTTGGATAAAATTACTCAAATAGTAACAAAAAACTGAAAACACCCTCAGCTGTTTTTCACTCAAACTTAACCCAATATAAGAAAAAATAGCTAAATTTTTTTTTTGTGAAAATAATAAAAGTACAGGAACATGTTTTCAAACTGAATATGAAAATCGTGAAAATGAAAACAGAAAACAAATATGGTAAACGTACGGGGCCTAAGTAACTCAGGCTCAACGACCTCCAATGAACTATTCTAAGAGCTCGTTTGGATGATGACATTATCATAACAGTAATCGCAATCGTAATCATGAGGTACTAGTTATGACACCGTGCTATGTATGAGATCTGATATATATATTTATCGACGTGATAGTTATGAAAGGTAGGACGGTTAGAAATCACGAGATAAGCTGATTATACTTTCTGACATGACCAATTATATCCTTACATCTATGTAATCTTATTTAATAAATAGAGAAAGTAAATTTTCTGGCCAATTATATGCCACCACATATTTAGTTTTAATTGTGAAATATAAAAAAGTCTAGAAATTTTTTTGAGATTTAGGATGTAAATAAGGTGCCATAACACCTGAATACATTTAGTATAGATGTAGCGAGTGTGCTTGGTTCATTACTAGATAACTCATTAAAAAGGTAATAATGATTACCTTCGGTATTTGGTTCAACGAATATATTGAAATGTAATAAAATATTATATTATCATGCATTGTCGAGAGTTGTATACGAACCGAGTTCGAGCCGAACATGAGTGTGTTAGAATTCAGTTCATTTAAATTTTGGTATGTTCGAGCTCGCCTCGAGTTCATTAGAGCTAAAACACCAATGTTCGAACTCAGCTTGAGTTCGTAACTATGAAACTCGGGCTCGACTTGTTCAACTCGTTTTAACAATACGAGTCGAACACGAGTTCACGAACTCCGCTCGTATTCGTGTTCAACTTTCAACCAAATCCCTAAATTTGCTCAAAAATCTCAAGGTTGAAATATAAAAGATACAGATTCAAGGTTGAGCCCTTGGCTTGGCAGCTTTGCTTCCAGTGGTCAGTAACCCTTCCATAGCTACTGACAGGGGTTGTTATTCCTGTCAAAGTAGATTCCGTCTACGGGGAGATGATGGCGTCGGAGACAGGTGATGACATCATCGAAGTAACGATGTCTGTGTGAAGAGAGAGAGATGTACAATTTGCTAATCTATGAGGAAAAGAGGCGCTATGTGTGACGCGATCTACCGATATGTGAGGGGGTGTGTGTTTGAGATGAAGGAGGCGATGGGAGAGCAAGTGAGGCATGATCTGTCGATGGTGTATGTGTTTAAGACAGGTGCGGCGCAATCTACCGACTGTATGTGTGTTTGAGATGAGGGAGGCGACGGGAAAAGTATAGATTTAGGTTTTAGTTTATATAGTTGGAGCTTTTGGGTTGTTGGGCTTCATAGGCTGGGCTCTTTAGAAAATTGGACTTATCCTTTGATATATAATCATGGGCTCTAGCGAGTAAGTGGGCTTAGAGTTTTGGTAACTGGCTTTAGGACCTACAGATTTAAATTTTAATTATATGGTTTATGTAAATATTATTTATATAAACATATTATAATTTTATGATTAATTTATTATTTAGACGAGTTGTTTGCGAACACGTTTGTGAACATTTTAGAGTGTTCATGTTCGATTCATTTATTAAACGAGCTCTAAAAACTTGTTCAGAGAACGAAACTTGTTCAGAGAACGAACCACGATAAGTGAGTATTACCATAAGGCAAGGTGATTATACCGAGAATTCAGGTCCAAAACTTTTTATATTTCTCGTTCTATTTTCTACTCTTTAGTAGGCAAGGAAACTAGTGGTACTTTGTTTGCCATGTAAAACATAAAGCATAAAGAATAAATAGAATACGAGTTATAGTGACACACGCAATGTGTGTGTAAAATAAAATTAATAGTATAAACTTTGTTATAAAAAAAAGTATCACGTATACTTGTTTACTGTCACATTCAATAAAGTAAATCCTAAATTACAGAAAAATAAGTTAGCTATACGTGTTCAAACATAAATTAACAAAATACTAATTATCATATCAAATAAATTTTACTTCAATTATATTTTTTGATGAATTTTAATTGACAAAAACTAAACATAATTTTACAGGTAGTTACTGATTAAGATTCTTATTTTGTGTCACTTTTTAAAAACTAAATATAATTTTCTAGGTTGATAGTTATATAACACAAAAGGAATGTTACACAAAATAGTATTGACTTAATAAGTAGTATAAATAGACAAGGATTAAGTATAACAAGTTTTTCAAGCAAAGGTTACAATGAAAGATTTTATTTATAGAATGGACATATAGCAAAATGAGGTACGAGTTTTCATTGTTAACCAAAAAAAAAAAAAAAAAAAGAGGTACGAGTTTTCATTAAAAAGCCGAGTGTAATAAAAAAAGGGAAAAAAAAGTCTCAATGATAGAATGAAAATGACCCTATTTAATTTTTTGGTCACAAAATTTATGACCTCTAAACTGAGTTTCAATAAATTGTTATTTCGGCCCTCCTTATTTAGAGCATCTTAATATATGATGACTAGAATACCCCCAGCCTAAAACTTGTTCATCTTGATACTCGGGACAGAGTGCTGCATTTGTCTGCGAGGAGGAGGATAAGCAGAGAAATTGTGGAAGGAACCGCGTAACAGTGTCCCAAGACAGACCATGGTGGGCGCTCCGCCAATTCACCACCGCATCCTCTCCTCCTTTCTCGGTGACCGCCGCTTCATTCAGTCCACGCATCCCCTCCACCAACTCTTTCGCTGCACCCCAGGTTCTTACTTGCACTTCCTTTCTTCAATTCGCACCATGTGAATCTCTCTATGCAGTTTTTTCTTGCATGATTAACAAGGCCTTTCTTTGCTTACTTCTTGATTCTCAAGTCGTTGCCCCGTTTGACTTCTTGCATGATGTTATCTGAACGTGTAAGCATTGGCTTTGCCAGGCCCTAGTCTGAGCGGTCAAACCAAGCTTTTCGATTTTTGATTCCCGTTCGAGTTCAAGGTGATATTAATAGCTTACATATTCGCAAGAAGTCTGGGGAGAACGTTAGGAACGGAGAGAGTATGTTTTAGGCCTGTTGTTCAAGCCGTGGGTTTTTATTTGGCGGGGTTGGACAGTAATGGGATTCGCTGTGCGTGGAGAATGATAACATTTGTGCGGGTTGGTGGGGACAGAGTTTCCGCCACAATAGATGCCAGAAAGAAGACAATAAACAGTCAACACATTTATATTAGCTGATTACGCTGCATTGACAGCATTGTGTGCCTAAAGAGATTTTTACAGGAAAAGGCCAGCTGATGATTTTTGCCAGTGAAATTTAATTTTCACTAGTTTTAACTTTCATATTAGCAATACAACGTGCTACATCCTAAATTACTGTTCAAGTGTTGCTAAGGCATTTATTACTGAGCCCATTAGATTATACTCATTCAAACAACAAAAAATTTATCCTTCAATACTTGGGAGCTGACAGTTTGTTCCCAAACCCAAGTAGGCGGGAATTGGAATTTTGAAGGCTTGATACATCTTTTACCATATATCATATTTTAACCTGCTGTTCAAACCTCACGCGACGTCTTATTGGCCGTCTATTATTTTGTATGCAAATGCTATGCCATTCTGCTGTTCCACTTCTTAACCAGGAAAGTTGGTTCTCATCTATGTAGATTCTGCTATTGCCAGATTGGAGGCTAAAATTTTTGCTTTCAATATGTATAGGGATCAATGGTTATTGTTAATATAGTGCACAATTTTAATGTCCTCTTTGAGGTATAAGGGGAATTTTAGATATTCTTCCCTGAAATTCTGTCTCCATCCTGAATATAATAACTAGATCGAGTATTGTAGCCCTTTGTCGCAGTTAGCGAGCAATTGCCATAAGTAAAACAGATTTATCTATTCACCTTTTAGGGCATCGCTTGATTTACTTACCCGTATAAGGGACCCATTACTACAATCTCGATATCAGTAGTTTTTGTGACTCGACTATTCTGATTGAAGCATATAAAAACCTTGCTTATGGTTCACTTGTTCTCTTTCTCGCATAGGAAGCAGACATGCATCAATGCAATTATCCAGAACATTTTCTGGCTTGACCAATCTCTTATTCAACAGAAGGTATGCTTTTCTAGATCTCATGCAACGTGCAAGTGTGCCCTTTGCGTGTGTCCACTTGCTTATGTCTTTAGCCACAATCGCACAAGGTCATACATGATCCTCTTCACCCCCCACCCCTTCTCCCCCTCTCCCCCTCTCCCCAACACCCGACTTATTGATATTGGAATTACAGGCTTCAGTTCATTCTTTCTTTGTTCTGAGATTTTGCGTCGCTGGGGTCATCCATCCATGCTTTTACTTCTGTCCTATTGCACATCGACATTATACTTCGTGCCATGCAACGTAATGACTTTTTTCACTTCTAATTCTAGTTTTCTGTGTTTTGTATAGTTGGTATAGGTGGGTTAAACAAAACTTTCCTGTATAAAAGCTTGTATGTTTTTGTGCTTATGATATCTACTTATAGCCGCTTGAGGAAAAAGATTTAGGCACTAAGGCGAGGAAGACGTTATTCCATCGAGTTGTACTTTGTTCAAGTGACTTGCTCTTTGTGCTTATGTTCCTGAAAGGATATGTTATAGTTTAGCATATTGAAATAGCTTTGTTTGTGAGCTTTTATGGGCTTTTCTGTTTTTAGCTGTGTATCGTCGCTGTTCTCCCTTCCACGCCTCCCCCTCCCCCCACCCCTCCGCATGCGAGCCAATTTCTTGTTGTGAGTGCATCTGGGCATGTTTGTGTGCATCTGGAGCTAATTTTCATTGAAGTTAACAGGAATATAGATGAAGTGGCAAATAGCCAGCGTAAACGTCTAAGGCCTGGAAAAGTGTCTCCTTATCGACCTGTTCCAGATCACATACCAAGGCCTCCGTATGTCAGTTCTCGCAAACCACCTGGAATTTCAAGTGGGCCAGAAGTGCACAATGAGAAGGGGATTTCCTGCATGAGAGCTTCAGGTAGGCTTGCAGCACAGGTTCTTCAATATGCTGGGACTTTAGTCAAGGTGATATTCTGATTCTCTTCCATCTTTTCAATCTCCCAAAAGAAATATTTCTCTCCATGTTACTTACTACTGTGAAGAATACGATCAGAGATGGACATCGCTATGAATTCCATATACTGTTGAGGTATCTTTATCTCGCAGCAACTTAAAGACCTCTTTAAACCTCCTGATCTAAGTTAGTTCTGCTTTTCACATAATTTATTATACTTCATTTGGTTTCAGAGAAATTGGTTTTATTGACATAGACGTCAAGTTTCAAGAGTATAACTTATTTTTCTTTACGACATCGAGGCTGTAAAGCTGCATGCATAATAGGATTATGATGTATCTGTCTTTATACTGGAGCACGACACCTCTTAGATTCGCGTACATTAGGTATGACTAGGAGGCTGGCATTTCGTTCATGAGAAATTCTGAATCTATGGCAGCCAGGCATTACAACTGATGAGATTGATCAAGCAGTTCATCAAATGATTGTAGACAATGGCGCATATCCTTCACCTCTTGGTTATGGTGGATTTCCAAAGAGCGTATGCACATCAGTAAATGAGTGCATTTGCCATGGAATTCCAGATTCACGTGCATTAGAGGTTTGTCCTAGTGAAACAACTAATATACTTCATTCATTGATGCCAAGTTTTAACTGTTAAGGAATCACTCGGTAAACTTTTGCATGCAGGATGGAGATATTATCAACATCGATGTCACTGTTTATTTAAATGTAAGAAATCCTTTCACTTTATGCGGATATTGAGCATCTTAGTCCCTCTTAGCATAAAAGAAATCATTATCGACATTATTTATCGTTCAAGCGTTTGTCCCAAGCTAATTGGTATTTTTTTTACAGTCCCCCCATTTAGCATAAACAAAAATGTAAAGGGCAACTAATTTCTGAGACAAAAAAGAACTAGTTTCTTTTCACGCTAGATGGTTTATGGTTGTTCTTCTGGGGTATGTTATATATCTGTTCACCAATCAAAAACACTTCCATCAAGATTATGGATAGTTTCGACATTGTTTTCCTTTGATGAGCAATATCGGGCTCTCTCATGTTGTTTCCATTGAGTAAGTGATGATGGAAAACTGAACGTAGGGAGAGGTTTGTGGGATGGAAGGGTATGCTTTTTGGAAATGTAGCTGCCTTGACCTCTTGTTAGTTGAACACGAGGAGAACAGGAAGGAAAGATATGTTGCTTATTGTTTTCGGCCCATGAAAAAATGTCATTCACTGTTGTAGTGGGGGAAGCAGGTGAGTAGGCTGGAGAAAAAGCTATTTTTAAGGCCGATGATAGACTCCAGCCTTCCTTTTCCCGCTTGGCAGCTTCAGAGAAGGAAAGAGTCTGTTAACCGGGGGTTCACGCGCAGAGCTGTTGTCTAGGTGCGCAGGGGAATCTGGATTTAGTGCTCTATCTTTTGGGCTTGAGCTAGATGATGCCTAATTAGGCTTGAAGTTCTCTAGGATTTGGTTGCTCTTTAAGAGGAGGTGGGGGGATGGTAAGCTTTGGGGATTGATTGCTGTCTGTCTTTTTTGGTTGGTTTGGAGGTGAAGGAACAGGAGAGCTATTGAGGGTGTGGGGCTGCCTATAACTAAGCTAAAAACTTCCTTTCTTCTTTTTTTTTTCCCCAAGACTTTTTGCCTCACATGACAGCTTCTTAGGCTTTCTAGACAGATTTTGGCTTTGTATGTACAACTTATTTACGTATGTTCTTTTAGTGCATGACTTTTGCCCCTGTTCTGCATTGTTTTGTGAGTGCTATATACTTATGAATGGACAAAGAAACTTTGGGAGCATTTTACTGTTTGCATCAATTAACGGATCTGTTACAACACACAGACATGTACAGACTTAAGAAAACAAAATAAACAAATGGAAAATAATAAATTAGAAACACGGAGAGGTGTTGGTTGGAGGTTGAAATAATGGTCGTACCTTCCCCTTAGTTGCCCCACCGTTGGCTTGAGGTGGCGTTGACAGAAACTGCCCCCTTTTTTTCTTCCCTTCCCCTTGTGCTCCAATCAAATGAATGAAAACTCTCTTCATCTTTTGTTCCTTTAACCCTCTTTCTTTCCATCTTCTCTACTACCAACAGACAACAATTTTTTTTTAATTTGCTACAGTTCAAAGCTGCTAACATGTTTATGTTTTCGCCAAGCAAAAAGAAACAGGTTTTAACTCTTGATTTAGTGACAACCTTTTGTTGTGGTTCAGTTGATGGCAGAAACATATGATGACCAAAGTTTTTGAAGTTAGATTTTATTTCAGATTTAGCGGGTGTACTCAATGTAATCTGATTTTCATGTGCAGGGATACCATGGTGATACATCAGCAACTTTCTTTTGTGGAGATGTTGATGACAACGCTAGAAAATTGGTAGAGGTATGGCTACTTTTTTTTATGACTAGTGAGAGCTCCAGGTGTATAAAGGTTTGTTCTTCATGTTCTTAATGAAAACATAAATTTTATTGCCTTTAGTTTTGATTAGGATTACTTTCTTTCCACTGTTGGTGGGTTGTTATGGGTCTTCTTTATGGTGCTTGGAAAGCAGTTTTGAGTTCAATACTGACATGTGAAAATCTTCGAAAAAATCAGTCTATCTCCGCCAACTTTTGTGTATTAGTGTGTTAATAGTTTTCAAATCACACGCGATAGAGAGAAATACATCTCTTAAAACAAAGTTTATATAGATTTACGCTATCCCTTGGGCCCCGTTTTCTCTACGATTCAGGTAGCCAATCGAGAAAGCAGTCTATGGCATAGGATTTTAATGCCGATATGTCTCAGAGGAGTAACCGCCTATCATTTCATCTGCCATTGCCCAGCTGTGATTAATTTTGGATTATTGTTCTTTAGGTATTTGATGGGTGAGGGTTTGTGAATTATTTCCGGAGCTGGACTTTATATAAGAGAAATAAGAAGACAGTAAAGATAGGAAATTTGTCCCATTCTGCTGATTCTGTCGCCTATGGTATGAAAGCGATAAGCGAGCTACCGAGGCAGCATAATTTTTTATATAGAAGCTCAAGGCTTTTGCATGCTCTTATGCGAGCACTAGGATGACTCACAACTCACAAGGCTCTTTT
Source organism: Escallonia herrerae (assembly GCA_033070095.1). Taxonomy (NCBI): domain Eukaryota; kingdom Viridiplantae; phylum Streptophyta; class Magnoliopsida; order Escalloniales; family Escalloniaceae; genus Escallonia; species Escallonia herrerae. The sequence continues at coordinate 146,184 of JAVXUP010001548.1, forward strand.
GAAGCCTTTTCCGTTTTGCCTTACGGACTGCTTTCTGCAATGATTAATACATGGAGAGTTTTGTTAAGTTACCTAATGCCTCCATATATAATTTTTTTTATGAAAAGTCTTGTTACCTTCATGCTTTAGGTAACCAAAGAAAGCTTGTCCAAGGCAATATCAATTTGTGCACCAGGAGTAGAGTTCAAGAAAATTGGCAAAATGATACAGTAAGATATAGCGGTTAAGTTTTTTCTCTTTACTGTTTTGTTTTCAAATTCTCAACTCCTAACCAGAAAATCGGTTCTTCAAGTTGATTATATTAACTCAAACCGACAAATAAAGGATTATGATTATCTTGTTCAAAATGTTCTGTCTGCTGTGTGTCAATTCGTTGTTTTGCTTTCTAATAGCTTGATGCAGCATGTAAAGTACATCGTTGGCAAATTACTTCTTATGTTGTCTGTGCTAACATAAAATGTTATTTTGTTGATCACATACACCATGTTATTTCTATCCCAGATTGGGAGTTTTTAGCATGTTTTATAAATATATGAGGTTACATATGTACTTTACATCAATTTTCTTTTGTAGTGATCATGCAGATAAGCATCGGTATGGTGTTGTCCAACAGTTTGTTGGTCATGGAGTGGGACGTGTTTTCCACAGTGATCCGGTTATCCTACACTTTAGTGAGTCTTTTAAGCTTTAGCACTTCATTATAATTTTTTCCATTTCTACGTCTTTGAAATTATATCTTTCAGGCTCGTTTGCTGATCTTCCCTTTTACTTTTCTGGAAAACCATTTCGCACGTTCTTACTGGAAATAGAGGCATAACTGAGTGATGAAACCTGAATTTCCCCTCTGCAATGACGAGATAGTAAACATCAAATTTTTGTTTGTATTTCCACAACATGTTCAAATCTTTATCAATTTCGTATGCGAGATAGTGTCAAGGAAGTAACGAAAGTAAACGAGAATTCACGAGGACCCGGGTAGTATCTTCCATGGTTGTGGTCGCTGACATTACCTTTTTGATTTATTATATCAGCAATTATGCAACTAAGGTTCCTGTGTGTGATTAGATACATGGTTGCTGCAGTGAACCTCTGTAGGTTTTTGGCATATAAATGGTTTATCTTTGTTCTTGGATGCATGGTAACAGCTAAAGGAAAGTGCATTGAATATCCATGTCTGCTAGATATAGTATCTTTTTGAAGTGTTAAATACTTAAATCTGAGAATCTTTCCATGTGTTCTAATGCATTTGGTGCTTAGTTGTTGCAAATAAACTTAAAATCGTAATCTGGGTGTGTAAAAAGTGATAACAAATATCTGATCAAAGGCGCAACAAGCACAAGATTATAATTTACCAATATCTTAGATTGCAAATTCACGAGATGTTGCTAAACAATGCAACAGGCCACCATCCAAGTTGTAACACGAAGGACTAAAAAGCTGGATGTTGAACAATTCCACACAGAGCAAGTCAAACATATAACACGTAAAAAAAACCAAAGAAAGAAAATTAGGCCGTTATGTGTGCACTAGTGTGCCAAGGTGCTTCAGGTTTTTTGGTTTCTATTTGTTATGGAAAGGACTCCTTTCCTGGTCGCGGTGCATATGTTTGGGTGACTTCAGTGTGTCTATTCCCAATTGAAGGTCAGCAACTTGAAAGACAGCTGCCTTGAGTGGGTGAAGTGTACTATTCAGATTTGTTCTTGCTGAATTGATGTGTTTTATACTTGATGAATTAAATAGTACACATCCTATTGTTTTTTCTACTTGACACAAACGGTCTAGTTTCTTGTCGTCCTGTAAGTAACATATAAAACTGTCAAATTAAACCCGGAAGTCCAGTTGTGTTATTAAAGATGATTCCATGGTTTGTGAACACTGAGGGACCGATATACATGAACACTGAGGGACCGATATGCATGATTAAGGCAGGATGCCTCTCTCTCTCTCTCTCTCTCTATATATATATATATATATATATACATATATACATAGGTGTATTTGAACACTGAGGGACCGATATACATGAACACTGAGGGACCGATATACATGATTAAGGTAGGATGCCCCCCCGCTCTCTCTCTATATATATACACATATATACATACATATGTATATACACATATATACATGTATATGTATACATATATATATAAAAGAGTTGATCCATTGCTATCGTGGGCAAAATGGGATAAGTTGCCGCGCGATCTGGCTGTCCATCTGGCCCGATGGACGGGCCAAATTTCGTCATCCGCTACATAATGTAGCGGACGACGAAAAAAAGGCGCAAAAAATAAATCTGGACCGTCCACATCTCGTGCATGAACTGCCAGACGCGGGCAACTTATCCCATTTTGCCCGCACGAGTAATGGATCAGCTCTTATATATATATATATTGTTACTTGACATGAACGGTCTAGTTTTTTGTCATTTGGTAAATAACATATGAAACTGTCAAATATATAAAGAGAATGACCTTTTTGGTATAACACCCCTTTCGGTGTTACATAACTAACTATCTAGATGGTCAACTCTTGGCATTCTATATATATATTTTAAAAATAACACAAAATAAAAGCTTAAATCGTAAATAATTACTTATAAGAACATGTTTGGTTTTCATATTTTAAATTCATTTTTTGATTTAAAAAACACTTATATGCAATGCGTGATATTTTCTAAGAAAATTCATATCATTAACTTTATTTCTAGACGCGTATCGCGTGTGCCACTGACTCGTTATCTATATTTTATATAATGAGAACACCCTTTTTGGTTTTAAATAACTACCTATCTATAATAGTGACAAGTCAAGAAAATTTTTAAAAAGTGGCACAAAATTAAAATCTTGAATGGTAAATAACTATTATAATGACATGTTTGGTTTTCACAATTTAAAATTTCTTTAAAAAACATAGTTAAAACTAAATCTAAATGCCAAGTTTGATACGATCTAGCTTATTTTTGCACATGCATGGCTAACTTATTTTTGTACAATTTAAGATTTATTTACCAAATGTGACAATAAACACTTAGACGTGATGCTTGATTTTTTCCTAACAAAATTGATATTATTAATGTTTATTTTTGCACGCGTATCGCGTGTGCCATGGTGACTTGTTATATTTAAATTGAAGGATCCTTTTGGTGTAGCACTTTTTTTGGTGTTAGATAACTATCTATCTAGAGTGTTGATACTTGACATTCTGTATATATATATTTTTTGAAAATAACACAAAACAAAAGCTTAAATAGTGAATAACTACTTATAAGGACAAGTTTGGTTTCCATTATTTATGACTTATTTTGTGAAAACTGGTGGACAGACTCATATGACTAAGGCAGGATGCGCCCCTCCCCTCCCCGGCTCTCTCTCTCTGCGTTTGGTCATAATGTGTGTGCTTTCTTTATGCAGGGAACAATGACCGCGGACAGATGGTGTTGAACCAGACCTTCACTATTGGTAATTATCTTCCTTCTTGTTCTAATTTCTCTTAACAAATAACATACGTTGAATATACGCAGGCAGCAGATCTATATGTAATGTTTGCACTGAAAGTTTATCTCAGCTGTCAAAATATTATATGCAGTGTATACTTCTTTAACTTGCAGAGTTGGTTGATTCAGTAGAATCACTTGATGGTGGAGCTCTAATAACTGTATATAGCTCATAAAATTGATGGTGAAGTACTGGTCTCCAAGTTTCTGTTCAGCTATAAAACACCACATTTTCTAAATTTGGGGCGTTTAAGAAATTTGGAACGGTCAAAGCCCTTCACTGCATGAAACCTCCACTGGACTTGATATAATAGCAGGTAACTTAGTTTCGAGCGAACAATAAATAAGATGATAGGGAAACTGCCAATACACCATAAGGAAAAAAAAAAAAGGAAACCAGAAAAGCTACGCCTTTAGCCATGTCCCTGCATGCTTGGATTGGAAACAAGACAAAATCCAAATATTCTGTTGGTGAAAACGGATTTTTACCAATGGAATATCACCGACGAAAAATCCGTCATACCCTAGGAAGCACGGACACCTCTCCTAGGTGGAGGTACGGTGTCCTAAACGGACGGACACCCCGACACCCTCCGGACACCGGCCGACACGTGTCGGACACCGCTGATCGGTGTCGGAATTTTTTTATTTTTTATTTTAATTTCCGACACCGTGTTGGACACTTCCTTGAGGAGTGTCGGACATGGCGTTGTGCAGTGTTGGACCGTTTGGGTCTAATTTGGAATTTTTGGAACTAATTTTGGGGGGTCAATCTATAATTGTGCCCTAATCTGAGCACTGATTTGAGCCATTACCATCTGCTTTACTCACCTCACGGGTGCCGTCTCCTTCCCTCTCACCTCACGAGTGCCCTTCTGAGCCGGAGCTGTAGCCGGAGTTGTCGTCGGAGCTCAGTAGCCAACATTCCGAAGCTGAAGCCGACAGATCCAGTCGCTGTCGCCGTGGCCAGTTGCTGCTGTCGCCGTCGCCATCGCCCGAGCTCACTTGATCATCGCCGGAGGTCCTCCGCCGCCATTGCTGACCCACAGGTCCTTCGTCCTCATCTCGTCTCCTTCTAGTCGTTTCTTTATTTTACTTTTTTTCTCCCTCTGTCACGACTCAAGAGTCGTTTCTTTCTTTTCTTTTCTTTTTTCTCCCACTGTCGAGAGCCGTTTCTCTCTTTCGTTTTTTTTTTGACTTAGCATTTGTACTAATTACTGTCTCTTTTTTTTTTTTTTGACTTAGTTATTTTGTCCGGTACTTAGTTCCTGAAATTTTACTTGTATTAGTGTATATTTAATATTACTTGTAAAATGTATTTGATATTTATTATATATATATATAATAATAAAAATATATTAAAAAAATAGCGGTGTCCTGCGGTGTTCAAAATTTAATTTTTTGAAAATTGCGGTGTCCGGTGTCCCCGTCGGTGTCCGACACCGTGTCCGTGCTACCTAGGTCATACCTGTACTTGATCCTTGTGACATAGGAAGTGCCAGTTCTGCTACCTGCCACCTACCACCGACCACCTAGCCTCCCAGCGCGAATCCCTTAACTATTCCATCACCAAGAAAAATACAATCACCAGCATCCAAGTGGCACCTTACAAACACTTTCCGGTGTCATTCACTTGTGCACTCAGCTTAACCCAGTTCGTTGCCAGAGAAGCAGCTTTTGCCTCCCCCGACACCGATGACTTGGCTATAACTATGAATGCTTCCTGACACATGACCTTTATTGGCCACTCAGAGAGAGTGAGACAGTCCAAATACGATCAACTAGCCACTACCACCAAAAGAAAACAATTAGCGTTAAAGGACTAGCACGAATGCTGCCACACAGAACTACAGTAATAGTATGACTGATTTCTAAAGTTAGAAAATGCATATGAAGAAAATTGTAGTTAGCAACGAACTGAGAGACAGATGAGCCATATCAAACCAACTAGATATGTGATCTTATAAGCAAGTCGAACACAATTGAATTGCAGTCAGAGGCTCTGAGCTGTGGAGAGGTTATTGATGGTAGGACTGCATAGATGATAGAGAGAGGTGAGTTCATGGTGAAGATAGACCGTTTGGGATAGTTGTCATCAGTCGGTGCTGGGGAAACAACCTTTGATCACTGCAATAGCAGCCTCCACAACCGCCCCCCCCGCGCGCGCGCGCGGGGGGGGGGGGGGGTTGTTGGTTCTCTAGCACTCTGATTGCAAATCAGCAGACCCATGCTTCTTGGGGTGGTTTATGGTGGTGCTTTGATCGGTGGTGGAGCCAGAAATGTTAAGCGGGGTGGGCACTTGAATTTTTTTTATAATCCAGCGATAAAGATATATCTAGACTCATGTCCTAATATGTGTCTCCACACTTTTTTGTTGTCAAAAATTATATGGTGATGGTACAAAAAAGTATGATAACATTGTCACAAAAGTTAATTATATGTTAAACCATGAACTATGACATTTTACAATTGACCACGAAGAGGTCGCATCTTTTGAAAGCGTTTAATAATTGCATCATTTTTAATACCATCAAATAACTCCTTTTCAACATAAGTGACCATACATTCATACAATCATTCATAAACTCATCTATAATTAAACTAAGCCCACTGTGCAGACTATTGGAATGGTGGAATTCAAAATTGAATTCCTCTGGTTGTATCTAGTTGGCTAACGCTCAATAGAAAATTTGGGGTTAAACATGCAAATTATATTTCCAAATTCCCAATTGCAAAATTCTCAATTTGGAATTGAAAATCTTCTTAAAATTTGAAATTATAAAATCCTAATCTCATAATACTAAATTAAAACAAAAAATTATTAGTAAGGAGGATCAAACAAGGATCTTACTGTGAAAATCGTCGCCGCGATCTTTGGGTGTTAAGAAACAAACACGGAGTCCACCGTGAAATTGCCGGCGGCAGCTAGCCAACAAGTAGCGCTTCAGCTTGATTCAAGGTATCTCAAAAGCAAAATAGAAGAACCTCATTCCATTGTAATACCAATTAAAAGAAACAATTTGTACCACAGAGCCATTAGAGGTTGGCTCGACTAATTAGATCTTATGCCATGTGGACCTGCGAAGGAGGGAGAGGAGAAAACATGTGAGGGCAGATGCAGATAATGCGGTGTAGCAGCCAGAGTCCAGAGGAGGTGTGCTCTGTCGCCTTGTAAACTGTGTGGTTAAATCACAATGTTGAAGTTGTCTCTTTATTTATTTGGAGTTTGAACTTTACTTTTTGGTATTTATTTGTGTGATTTAAGATGACTAATCCCCAAATTTTAGGAATTTTAACATGTAAAATAGCTTAAAAAATATCTCCTTTGAAGTACTTCAAAACTTTTAGGCGGATACTTTTATCATTGTGGAGTTTTGGTTAAATATACCATATATAAAAGGAAAAAAATTGGGAGTAACAGGTGGGCACCGGCCCACCTGTGCCATGCGCTGGTCGGAGCTTGGCCAGTGGGAGAGTGAACAGGCAGGGTGGTATGACCGAGTTCATCCGTACTTCTACCTAGCTTAATGGCTTTGGTAGGAGCAAAGGGGGTGGGGAAAAGGGTGTGTGCATGGGTTACAGAGGAGGAACGTGACGGGCCTCCACCAATAGACCAAGCAAGCCTGGGAGTTTAGTAGCATAATCTCTCCATTCTTCCTAAGAATTATTTGACGCGACCTGCTATATTTGTGAAGTGATGCAAAGAAGGGTATCCTTCCAACTACACAAAGTCACATCTTATGCACTGGCACGAGGTCATTAGTACACTCCAAAGGTTGCCGACCTGACCTTTTATTTCTGTACATCTTTCCTTTTTCCTGTTAGGTGATGGGAGATGTTACACTAGTACGAAGGTACTAGATTATATGCATGTTCATGTTGACATATGTTTGTTTGCCGATCCTTCAATTGTTACAGTATTATGTTAGCTACTGTTAAAAATACCAATTTCGGGCAGTGCCTGTGTGTTTATCGACGATACCAGGAATGAAGCATCTCTTTAATAGTATTAATTATCAGTCACTGATCTAGCACTGCATCTTGCTCTATGTTTGCAGAACCAATGCTGACAATGGGTAGTATAAATCCAATTATGTGGGATGATAACTGGACGGTTGTCACGGAGGATGGGAGCTTGTCGGCACAGTTCGAGCATACCATTTTAATTACCAATGATGGTGCTGAGATACTAACGCAGTGTTGAGTGCACCCCTCTCCCCAAAGCAAGGGAGGGAGGCAGCTGATGGCACATTTGTTGTTTTTATATCATTGATTGACCGAACAGAAATGGTTTGCCTTGGAGGACGCATTGTGGTATAGCTATTCGTTTATTAACTCACAATTTCTCTTTTCTATTTATGTAGAATAGTAGACATATATATACACAAGCACGACTGCAAGCGGTCAAGAGTTTCTCCCAATTTTAAACTCGCAATTTCAGAACCAATGGAGGTGGTGATTTTTTTGGAGAGCCTTCACTCAATAGTCCAAGGCTGATGACATGAAAGGGAACATTTTTAGCTCCTGGATGTGATGGCAGGAAATGGGCATGTAGTAGGTGTACCATTCGATGTTCTCCAAAAGGAAAAGGAATGCAACCACCAATTTAGAACCGACCATTTGAGGAGTGCATATAGTGCACAAAGACAGTTCACAAATTACTTCAACCGACGTTTACACCGCGATCTGAACGGCACGTTAGATGACCCAACACAAACGTACCACTATTTCCTTACAACTAGAGAACCATAATTTTTGTTCCGACCTTTCAAGACCACCGGAAGGTACGCTTACTTCATAGCTTATACACTTTTTCATTTAAAAAATGATGACAATAATTTGACACGGGTCTCTCGGCATCCTTGGCTTCTTAGAATTATATTGTATGATCTTAGACTAAATGTCCCAATCATCTAGAAACAATGAACTTAAGGGTTAGATGTGACAAGAAATATCGGCCAAGGGAGGCAGCCGGATCGCACAATAGGTATTGCAGGCTTTTAACAGAAAAACATATACTAAATTTAAAAGCACTTAAGAATTCGGACGTCTAGCCTTGTGAGCATTATTGTGTATTTTCTTGCAAAATCTAAGATCGGGTAATTTTCTTGCCGACGACTAAAGCTTATGGCCTATGCTGAATAGACCATGATGTCACATTCTTTACATCTTCGATAATTTATTTTATGGGCAAATTTTGAGATTTATACCGAGGCCTTCGAAGTTTGCTTTCTTACGATTGCAATAGTTGTCGCTATTTGAACAAGTGTAATAATTATTTTCTTCCAATCTAAATAAAATTATTTAGAGTTTTTTTCTTAAATAATACTGTTTTAAAACTTAATTATCAATTTACTCTATTTTGAAACTTATTTACTTGCATACCATACTTTTAAAAATCGTTGTTTAGAAATTGTGGTTTGAAATCACGAGTTTAAATCGCGATTTTTATTTTAATGTAGAAAACGTGATTTCAAATCCCAATTTCTATTTTAAAATCGTGATTTCAAAAGTGTAATATGCAGGTGAATAAATTTTAAATAGTACGGATAATCAGATGAACTTGGTAGATGCACGTGTGGACTGAATTTATCATTTCATTAAAAAATAATAATATTCTGGATCATCATTATCATTATGAGAGCATAGTGTAAAAGTTCAGCTTACCATGGCTAACAAACACTTGGCACTCTCTACAACCTCCGATCTGATTTTACCTCGATCGCCGCCCCTCTGGGAATTCCTCCCTTCGAATTCAATTCAATAAAAATTAACAAAAGCAAACTCTCTCTCTCCCTCTCTCTCCTCGAGAGCGTCACTCCTGCCACTCTACCACGCGCAGTACTATTTTATCGCATGGATTCCGTGGCCGTGAATTGGGAGGCTCTCGACGCCCTTGTCATCGAATTCGCCAAATCCGAACACCTGATCGACTACTCCGTCTCTTCCTCGCCGCCGCCTTCCCCCTCGCCGTCCTCCTGCTCGCCGCCGCCGTCGTCGTCTTACCGGTCGCGGTTGCTGATCCGGCAGATCAGACGGTCGCTGGAGCTCGGTGACGTTGATTCCGCCACCGATCTCCTACGTGCCCACGCCCCTTCCGTCCTCGACGATCATCGCCTCCTCTTCCGATTACAGAAGCAGGTATCACGCATTACCTGTGTCTCAATGCCGAGAAAAACCATAGGAATCGTGTTGGTTGTAAACTGTCGAGTGCTTGACGAGGTCTGATTGGTGTTTTGTGCAGAAATTTATTGAGTTGCTGAGGAGAGGGACAGTGGAGGACCGCGATTCCGCAATCCATTGCCTGCGGACAGCGCTCGCGCCCTGCGCGCTTGATGCCTATCCAGTGTGTTCCCTAATTCCTCTCACTTTGTAGGTTTACCATTACATTATTGTGCCTAGTACGCTGAGGATTCATTCCGTTTTATAAGTAACGAAAGAATTAATAAAAACATAACAGAGTACAAAACACAAAGAAGTACCTTAAGTTTACGTGCTTCCTTGGGCTTTATAGGTTCTTTGCTTTCTTCTTTTATCCTTGAAGAGTTAGCTGTTGCTGACGAATGTGTGTTTTTGTGTTAAGGAAGCATACGAGGAATTTAAGCATGTCCTACTTGCCTTCATATATGATAAAGATGATCAAACTTCTCCAGTGGCAAATGAGGTAAGCAATAGTCTAAACTCTGTTGCGCCTGTCACGATTTGTATGGATTCTTTGTCCGTTTCGATTCTCTCAGTGTGGCTGTATAGTACTCCCTCCGTCCCTAAAATATCGATCACTTTGACTTTTCACGCTTATTAAGGATTTAAGTTATGTATTGTGTGTTTTTTTTCCAATTTACCCTTTAGAAAGAAGGGGGAAGAGAGTGGGCCTTGAAAGAGAAAATTAGTTGGTAGAGTGTTAAATGTGGAGAGAGAAATAGAATAAAAAAGTGTAAAGTGGTGGGCCAGGAGAGAGAAAATGAGTTGGTAGAGAGTTAAATGTGGAGAGAGAAATAGAATAAAAAAAGTATAAAGAGGGTAAATACTGCTATGTGCAAAGTCGATACGGTTTTGCAAAGTTGTTGGGAGATGAATCCGTGCATCAAGTGTTTGAGATATGGGTTTTTGCCTGTTTATATGAGTGTGCGCCAATTTGATAGTAGTTAAGCAGATTTTCCATTGAGTTATGTCCTTGTGGAAATAGAGCACCTGGCATTAAAGAATAAATACATATGTCATCAGAATAGGTATAGAACTCTGAAGCACGGACACCTCTCCTAGGTGGAGGTTCGGTGTCCTAAACGGACGGACACCCCGACACCCTCCGGACACCGCCCGACACGTGTCGGACACCGCCAATCGGTGTCGGGAATTTTTTATTTTTTTATTAATTTTCCGACACCGTGTCGGACACTTCACCGAGGAGTGTCGGACACGGCAATCGGCAGTGTCGGAACGTTTGGGGCTACTTTTGAACTTTTGGAAGTAATTTCAGGGGTCGTCGTATTCTCTCACCTCATCTGTCGGCCGTCTTCTTCTCTCTAGTCGCCGTGTTGCCGGATATGTCGTCGATGTTGCCGGAGCCAACAGATCTGAAAGTCGCCGATGTTGTCGGAGCCGACAGATCTGAAGGCGCCGGTGTTGCCGGATACCGAAGCCGACAGATCTGTCCACCGTCGCCATCGCCGTCGCCATCGGCAGATCTCTCGCCATCGTTGCCGGAGGTCCTCCACTGTCGTCGCTTACCCACAGGTCTGCTTCTTCTCTTTATCTCGTCAGTCGTCTCCTTCTCCTTCCTCTTTTCTTTGTCTTCTCTTTCTCGCTGACCCAAAGGTCTTTACTTCTCATGTCTTTCTCTTTTCTTTCCTTTTCTCCCCCTATCTTGCACTCTAGTGAAAGACCTCCATTTTTCTTTTCTTTTTTTTAACTTTGTTTTTTTGCCCAGTACCAAATAAATGTTCAACTATGGCTTGTATTTATTTAAATTCCTTGTTTTAATAGTTTTTCATTATTGTTTGTTATTTTAAGTTGTGAAATGTATTTGATATTTATTAAATATATATATAAATATATTTATATATAATAAAAATATATTAAAAATTAGCGGTGTCCTGCGGTGTCCAAAATCTGATTTTTTGAATATTGCGGTGTCCGGTGTCCCCGTCGGTGTCGGTGTCCGACACCGTGTCCGTGTCCGTGTCCGTGCTACCTAGGTATAGAATCATGAAAACATAGTCAATATGGTATATGCTTACTCAGATTATGGTCGACCGGGTCATATGACTATATGCACTTGTAAAAGTGTGGTCGGTTAGGAGTTATAATTTTCGTTACGTGCCAGTTTTAGTGGATTAATCATGAAATTCAATGTGCAAACATATATTTAATAATTAGGTGTACCATTCTTAAACTCGTATCTTATAATTTGTTTTACGTTTTTAGTATATCCTTAATGTCTTGTTTTTCAACAAAGTTATGTAGAACGACTAATAGACCTTTTCTTAAAGGCAGCGTCATGGGCTTGGTTTATGGAAACCTATAGCTAGTGTTTAGACAGAATTTATACCAAGATCCGGTTTAAGGTGGGAAATGGGAGGAGGGCGAGATTTTCTACGGATTTGTGGTGGGGCAAGGAGCCCGTGTCTGAGTTTTCTGGATCCTTTTTAAGTGACAGCTGATCGAGAAGAAGGGGTATCATGGTGCATAAAGGTAACTGGGGAGCTCTGAAGCATGGACACCCCTCTTAGGGGGGGGGGGGTTTGGTGTCCTAAACGGACGGACACCCCTAAATCCCTCCGGACTTTGCCCGACACGTTTTAGACACCGCCGATCGGTGTTCGAAATTTTTTTTAATTTTCCGACACCGTGTCGGACACTACATCGAGGAGTGTCGGACACGGTAGTGTGCAGTGTCCGACCGTTTGGGGTTACTTTGGAATTTTTGGAACTAATTTCGGGGGTCAATCGGTATTAAATGTAATATGTGGGATTTTTAACAGAAATCGATTGTGCCCTAAATCCCTAATCTGAAAAAAAAACACCATATGCGAATCTCACCTTACGACTGTCAGCTTGGAACCACCTCACGGAAGCCATTATCGACTTGTAGCTGTCGCCGGAGCTGTTCGCGAACATTCCGAAGCCGACGCGGACGATTCCGTTCGCGGTCGCGAAGACTGAAGTAGTTGCTGCGACTCGCCTTCGCTGTCGCCGAAGCTCACTGCATCGTCGCCGGAGGTCCTCACCGCAGTCGCTGACTCACAGGTACCTTCTCTTCAAGTCGTCTGTGACTGCTTCTTTCTCTTTTTTATTTTCTCCCTCTGTCGTTGACTGAAGACTCGAGAGTTAGATGGTTTTGGTTTGGTTTGTTTAAAGAGTTTTGTTAACTTAGTTATTTTGTGAGTTCTCTTTTTTTTACTTAGTTATTTTGTCAAGAAGAGTTCTTTTTTTTTTTACTTAGTTATTTTGTCAACTTAATTTCAGAATGCAATGTTTTAGTGTATATTTATTGTTAGTTTATTACTTAATTTCAGAAAGGATTGAATCTAGTAGTGCTATAAGTGGATCGACAACAACTATGAACGACCCTTTAAAACCGTTGTGGAAATTCGTAGTAAGGACGGGAAAGTCTGTACAAGGGGTAGGAAACTTGCCTTAGGAGTGCACCTTTTGCATTTCCAGTATATTAACTAAACAAATATTGATCAAATAAATTATAACTTATAGTTTTCATTATTGTTTGTTATTCTAGATTGTGAAATATATTTGATATTTATTAAAAATATATATAATATAAAATATATTTAAAAAATAGCGGTATCCTGCGGTGTCCAAAATCTGATTTTTTGGAAATTGCGGTGTCCGGTGTCGGTGTCCGACACCGACACCATGTCCGTGCTACCTAGCTGGGGAGAGAAACATGTAGAATTCTCTGCTTAGGCGTGATGATGCGCTGCGGAGTTGTTGGATTATGTATCTTCAGTCGACCATAGCCATGAGAGCAGTGATTAAATGGATATAGGGTACTCAGACATTATCGAGATTTTGTCACCTAGGATTTGACAGCTGTTTCTGCGCCTACTCTCTTTTCTGGTTGCATAAGGCTTTTTCAGGCTTTGGTGAGTCCTATGTTACAAGGACTCGGTACGAGTGTCCGGGTCAGATACGTGTCCAAGTGTCGGATTCGTCTAATTTTTAAAACACAAGACACGGGGACACGGCAAATTGTTCATATCTATTATTATGTTTTAGTAGTTTCCTAGGTGAAATGGTGATTTATGCGACAAAGATGGTATTAATTGAACTTGTCTCGTCTTAACGCAATAACAAATTAACTGGAACACTATAAGATAGTGTTCATAGTGGCATATCCTATGAGATGTGTCGGACACATATCCCATACCCATGTCCAAGTGTCGAGTGTCCGACACGGGTACTTCACGCATTTTGAAGAGTCCATGTAACATAGGGTGAGTCCTTTTTGGAGTGGAGATGAAATTTCTGTTGGGGGCAGTGATGTAGGTATTGCCTTGGTTCTGGGCTTATAGGGGCTGGGATTTATTTTTTTTGCAGTATGGTCCCATTGATTCCCCGCCTTTTTAGCAGTTTTTTAATACAACTATGTTTTATTTTTAAAAAACAGGTCGTGGATCATTTATTCGCTGCAAAACCTCGTGATTGCAGTAATAAGAAATTCATTCAGGAGATAGAAGGACGTCTACTATACCATGGCTCTTGAGAAGTCATGCGTGCCTCTATACTAATTATATTTTCTCAGACCGTATTACAGAATAAATTCACATGGATGAGACTTCTGTGGGAGAGAGAGAGAGAGTGTGTGTTTTTGAATGAAGGGTCAACATAGGGTTGACTCACAGGAGGTAAAAACACAGTCAAATTTTATAACCACTACCTCAGTGGACATAATCCTTCCAGTTACGGTTGTAAATCTATTGAACGTAAACTGTGTAAACGTACCAATCACAACATGGTTTTCATTTTGGTTTTGTGATTGTAGACGTTTTACATGATGATTGTGAAACTAGACATTCTGATCTTGAGGTGCTTGTTCTAGTGGTCCAAAACAAGGAGATTCGACATTGCTGGATTGTTGTCCTCCGTTTTGAGAGCTCATTTACATGCCTATGATCCAGTCTTTTCGATGGCTTTGAGATATTTAATAAGGTGACTCCAACTTTTCTTTCATTTACTTTCACTAAACATTTCTGTGTGTGTATGCGCGTGTTACGCCGAGAAGAGAGAGACAGAGAGACAAACATTTCTGTGTGTATGCGTGTGTTGTCTCTCTTCTCGGTGTCAACTTCATTCTGGTCATCCTTTTGATGTTCTCCTTGTATGCAGCATACACAATGGATTCTGCTTTCGCCAAGGATTTCCGTCACCAATTGCGGATCTGACTGTAAGGTTACTCCTTGAGGAACGTGAACCTGCTGCAACCTTGCAGGAAAGTTTGTATGAAGCACCTCCATTCGATGAGGTGACATATTCGTGGATATCCTAACTCTAATTTTATGGTCCTTTGGATAATGTTATATGGAAGTTGGCCATCGAACTTACAGATGTCAATTATTCGTGTTAGTCCATTTGGCCTTCTGAAATTCATTTATCTCCGGTTCCCGTTTCGTATGCTATTTATGCAATAGTTGAATTTTGCCTGTTTGATTCTGAAATCAGGTGGATATACAAGCCCTTGCACATGCTGTAGAGCTTACGAGACAAGGGGCAGTTGATAGTTTGAGATTTGCCAAGGGTGTTTTATGTCGAGCATTTCAGGTGAAGGACATTTCCGATGTATCTTTTGGTTATTCTTTTGACCTCTCTTGCTCAACTATTAATTGGCTTGACATAAACTAGATGGTCAAGTGAAGCTAGTCTTCATTAAATCAAATAGTGCTTAGGTAGTTCTACTACTTTACATGAAATTTTGGGGTGTATTGGCACTTGTCTACAGCGTTGCTCTTATGCCTGTGAAGCATAAGATCATAGGAACCAAAAGTTGCTATTGAGAAGCCTTAAAGCTTGCTATTTACAAGCCTTAACAGTGAATAATGTGTTGACTTTGACCCTTCTGCTTGACGCAAAGGTTTGTATCCTAATATTAGCGAGGGGGAAACATTAAATTTTCTGGTCCTTCCTGCATTTTCCTCTTCCTTTTATGTAGTACTATAAATATAAATATATTCCCTTCTTTCTTTTTTGTGGGAATACATAGTCCTATAATTTCGACTTGAAAAACCCATTCTTCCCTGCATTCAGTTCAATTTCAAAGAACACCCACAGTGGAAAAAAGACACGACTTCTTAAGTGGGGTTTTTTGCTCTATTCTCTTAGGAGAATTGGATGTTGGAGATATTGGATTTCATCATGCATCTTTTTGGTGAGGTTATATGGTTGGAATAGCGGCTGGCATAAGAGCCTCACTCTCTTGTTGCATGTTATAGGAGTGGCGTCATATAGTGGGCTGGTTTCATACTTTACAATAGGCTTCAAATCAGTTTTTCCACTTTTTTGGCTAGGTCAATCCAGGGAAGAGAGAGATCATTTTAGTGGGAGGTTCAGGTATTTGATTTTCTTCCCATCGGTTACCTCATTTATTCTTTTTGTGAGTAAAGCTGTTCGTCCTAGTTAAGAGTAAGCTCTCCACCCTTCCTACATACTTATATTTCTTTTTCCTCCACTCTTGTGGACTTAGAATAGGTCGCCCTGTGGAATTATGTAGAAGCTAGGAAGCACCGGTGCTGCACTTAGGGTGAAGCACCGGCACCGGATACGCGTCGGCTGCGGGTGCGTGTCAGGTGCGTGTCCACCATTTATTTATTTATTTTTTAATTTCTTAAATCCCGGGTGCGGATCGGGTGCGGATCGGCTCAGATCTGTCACCACCGGTCACTCCAGCGACACCGGCGACCACTGGCCACTCCAGCGACACCGGCAAGGACTCTGACGAGAGAGGACACTGGAGAGAAGAAGTAGAAGCAGCAGAAGAAGACGGCGACGGCATGCCGCGACGGCAACGGAGTGCGGCGTGCGGCCAGATTGAAGAAGACGCTGGTCGATACTCTCTATGTTGGAAGCTGCCGGCCTGCTTTCTTTTAATTAATAGTGGGAAGCTGAATTTTGACTTTTGACTCTTGACAAAATATTTGTTAATTTGTTTTAAGTACCCACTGTTAAGTTATTACATAAATCACCCCCAAGTACTTCAAAGAAATAAAAGTGATACCACATAAAAACTTTGTTCTTTTCAAATTTATGATTTTAATATTTATAAAATAGCCCATTAAACTTAACAAATTCTCACTGAAAGCTTTAAAATTTACGAAAGAGCCCATTAAACTTAAGACCTCACTACTTTGTTTGGAATATTAATATCTTTTACAAATCAAACATACATATTATGATTATTGAGATTTAAATTGTTTAAAAATTTAATACTAAGTTTATATAATTAAAAAAATATTTATAAAATTTGCCGTATCCCCGCCGCACCCGTATCCTAAAATTTTCAAAAATGCCTCATCCTCGTATCTGCACCCGTGTCGTATCCGCACCCGCACATGTGCTTCATAGTGTAGAAGTCATAATAGGTAAAGATCCAAATGTGCCTGCCACTTCCATGCGAGGGTTGGTTTTCACCAGTTAGGAGCTCCAATTTGTTGGGACTTTGCTGCAGAGGCTTAGGTTTGAGAGTATATCTGCTCCAAAGGGTTTGATTGCCCTGAGGTCTTGGATGCCAGGTAAGCGAGGTGAGAAGTAGATGAGGATGAGGCAGGGGATTTCTTGAGGCACATTAGACACATGTTTGGTTGAGGTCAACATATGAGATTTCAGCTCAATCCTAAGGTGGTGAAAGGTCTCTAATGGATATGTAGTAATGCTAGAGAGAGGGAGGGAGGGAGATGTCGGTTGCTTTTTCCCCCAATTGGAAGAGCATGAGTTGTCATCTCCTTGTTTATACAGGAATTTTAAAGGACTGGGAGCAGGAGCTGGTGGGTCACTATAGGTACTTTTATTGTGCTAAACCTTTCCTTTTTTTGGGAGGCGGCCTGGTGACAGATGCTCTATGGCAGATAATTGATTTAGGTGAAGTCTTACTACCATTCTCTTTTCAAGGATTATCTGTTTGAAAGGTATAAATGTAGAAATAGCTCCTTGTGCCTACACGTCCTTGATAGTATTTCTCGATCCGTGTTTGGAGTCAATGTGATGGAAATTTGTATTTATCCTTCATGGAACTATTACCAAAAAATGTGGACCGAGTGAAGCATAAGGAGTGGAATTGAGACCATTGACCACTGACTTTTATTGTATCGACTGCTGGTCAAAAAATCGGATACCAAGAATGCCTATTGCGTGTTGCTGCATAGAGGGTTATTCTTTTCAGGTTTACTTCGCAAGTTGAATAAGAAGGTTAATCACTGTGTTAATTGGGATTCTATTGTATATGTTAGATTTTTTGGGCTTAGGAGAGGCGTAAGTGGATATTATTTTGCATTTTCTCAGTTAGATTTTCTCGTGACAAGCATAGTGGATTGGTGATTCTTTGTAATAATGGTTTTGAGCTGTTCCAACTACTTGGAGCTGCAGCTGGCAATATCTATCTGATGTCAGATAATTGGGGTTCCTAAATTACAAAAAGACAACTCCGTTTCTACTTGCCGCCATGTTCATGCGCTCATCACTTTGACCTTAAAGGCACAAGTCCTTAAGCTCTGAAGCCTCTGATCATACCACTGAACCAGCTCACAAAATCATTTCTGCGGAATCTTATATTGTTGGGGTGATGCTGGCATGCTGCAAAGGTCAATAGGTGGTGGGATGATGGTTGTTGGATTCTGGGTGCTGCTGCAATGGTGAATACGTGGTGGGGTAGTTGTTTGATGGTGAGTGCTTGTTGCAATCATTTGAAGGTGATATGGGACTGTTGGGTGGTGCCTGTGATGATTGTGTTGTGGTTGTGCATTTGGTGGTGGCTGTGATCGTTGGGTGGTGCTTGTTTGCCTGTTAGTGGTGATTGTGTGGTGTCTGCTAGGTAATCCAGCAGCAGTGCTTATGGGGTTTATGGGATTGTGAGGGACGAGGGTATTGAGTTTTTTAGCGTTTTCTCAAATGTGAACAGTGAAATGTTGCTTGTCTTTAGGGGAAACAACTGTAAACTCTTAATTGGTGTAAAATGGCCACCATAATTGGGCCAATAAAATCCTGCCTAATGAAATACTGTTAGTGTCCCTATCAAAGAGATGAAATTCATTCTGTGAGGTATGACTATGAGACAACCTTTTATTACTATTACTCATTTTGGAAATAAAAAGTATTTTAATTTCAGAAAACAGCAAGTGATTCTTCTTTTGGGTATCATTTTAAGTCCGATATGTTGTAAATATTTTTGTGATCAGGTATATGCTGTATGTAATCTGATCATATCTGGGTAGAAGTTGTTATGTAGTTGACAGCACTTATGCAATTCAGCCCAATATTTGATTAGTTTAAGTTAATAATTTCTGGTGAGGAAACTGCTTTGGGAGTGCCGTTCTCTGCAGATTTAGTATAATATTAAGTGCTGGTTGGAAATCTGATCTAGTATGTGATATTTCTCCCATTTTAATTACAGTGAGCATGCAAAACATATAAGCATATATCAAAGTCCTGTAAACACCCCCACTCCCACCTCCCAAAAAATTTGTTTTGGGGGGGGTGGGGGGAACAAAACCCGCACACCGACATTAAGAATGATGTGCACATTCAAAGCATTGTACGATTAAACTCATTTGGTAACTGCACACCAGAGTTTGATATACTTCTTTCTTTGGATCTTGCTATCCATTGAATATTGGAAACGTTGGAGCTTACAAGCCTTCATTATTTGTTTATCACAGAATGAATTAAGCAGGATGAGGTTGGATGCTTCGATGCTTGATGAGCTCGTTTATGAGTATTGTGTCTATAGAGGAATTGTGGGATCTGATCTTGCGCCCCCTTCTGGTGATTGCTAAAACTTTGTCGTTTTACAGTTCTATTTATAGAGTTCTCCTTTTGGTTTCTAATATTTGTCCATCTAGAGTCCTCTGCATCAGGAATGCAATTTGGCTCTGGACAACTAAAGGTGGAGCCTGGATGTTGTGTATCAAGAAACTGGTCTGAAGTTGACTCTGGAACCAGTAAGCACTCTGATGGCGAAGTTTCCATCAATAATTCTCACATGGAATGTTCTCCGGAAAATAACGCTAATGTCTTGAGCATTCAAAATACGGATATTGAGGAGAGATACCCTTCTGAGCCATCTAGCAATTACGAAGACTGTAGTACCAGTGGAACACATCATCATGAAATTTCAAAAGTTCTGCAGCGAAATAGAAGTCCTAGAACTGGTGAGAGGAATAAACGCAAGCGGTGGAGGGGCAGACATGAGGAGCTAGATTTCATTCCAGAAGTTCTCAGTGGAAACAGCAAGCAAGAGCATTCCGCTACTGCCTTACTTGACAGCATAGACATATCAAAGGAAGAGCAGGTACCTAATCGGTAGTAGTACTGTTTTCATTATGAAATGATCATTGACGACTTTTCTATGCAGCCTTCCAAAAAATTATCCACAGTGGATATTATGGGCAGTAGGGAGGACAAGTATGAGATTATGCTGGGAATGAAGGAGCTTGCTGGCAGAGGGATGGCTGCAGAGGTTGTCGAAGAGATTAATGCTATCGACCCGGAATTTTTTGCACAAAATCATGTTCTGCTGTTCCAACTTAAGCAGGTGAGTGGAGCAATTATGCATGAATTTGCCCCCCCACCCCACCCCTCTTTTGTGGTTCCCTGACCGGTTCTATGGTTGCAGGTTGAATTTTTGAAGCTGGTTGGCTCTGGTGATCATTCTGGTGCATTAAAGGTTGCTTCTTCTGATTTGGGTCCTTTGGCAGCTTGTGATCCGACTTTACTGAAGCCCTTAAAGGAGACGTTATTAGCTTTGCTCCGACCTAATGAAGCGGCACTTAGAGAAGGCTTGCCCTTATTTAATCTTGCAACTTCACTCCAGGTATGTGCACTACTCTTATTTTGTTATTTGAGATGATAAATTATCAATGTTGAATGTCATATGATACTACTTTGTCTGGTGCACATAGGACGTGTGCGCAAGAATGATACAGTATACATGAAATGAGTTATTGACAAAGGAATCCCTTAGTTCGTCATACTATGAATTCATTATCTTAAGACACCTAAGAGAAAATACATTTGACAATTTAGATAAGCTTGAACTTTAGTTTCGCGATGAATACTACATTAAGTTGAAGTGCTACTGGGAATGGTCCAAGTACCTTGGGTAACTTCATAAAAAAGCGTTAGCAGCACGCTTATGAAATACATCCTTGTTAGAACAATCAAACTGTTGAACGTAAGCCTTGGAGACTTGCCAATGGTCTCAGTGATTACTGCAGAAAGTAACTATCAAACTGAACTCATGTGCCAACATGCCCTCACATGGCTGTTGCAACTGAAAGAGGGCACATCATTGTTCTTATTTATGTTTTGCAACTAAAGGCATAGGGGGTTTTTGAGTCTTAAACGGGTGCATTTGAGAATATAATTAACCGACAAGTAATGGTATAGCAATAATTGGAAATCACAATTTATAATACTGTAAGGGTTTTCTCCCTTAATGGTTACTTCAAATATGCATGCAAGAATCCACGTCTCCAGCTTGGTACGAAATTGCTAATAATGCACAGGGTGTAGATGGGGTTTGGAGAGGAATGCAAATGTGGTTTCCCATCTAGCCAGGAGATGGGAAAGGGCTTTGTGCCTGCACAAGATTGTATCTTGCTCCAGCTGCACAAGAATTTCTGATTCTTCAACCGTATCTTGCATTCTGGCTCCTTTCTACCTGTCGCTCCAGTCTCCATGAATTGGGGGTTTGAAGTTGTGGATGTATTTTTGGTCATCTGGATGTGTATATTTTTGATATAGAAGAGACTTCAAGTTCTCGGAATATTTCATGTTGCAGCTCATGAATTTCCAATGAATTTGAGTTATACTTGTATAGGTCGAGAAAACAGAATTGCTTTCTGATGTACCTTTTCTCCCTATAAAAATTTCACTGGATACCTGAGTCGTGAATCTATTCACCATTCAGTAGCTAAATTTAGTGGGCTGCATTTTCACTGCTGAATTTCTCCAATTTCTTATTTGTGAATATCCAATTCATCAGAAACGGACCACTGACATGACTGCATCATTGTTGTTTGTGTGTGTGTGGGGGGGGGAGCATGGCACCTCCCAGTTTTTTTTTTTTTTTTTAATTTACTAAATAATGGGCGATATATGGTAGCATTAATTCATTAGGATTTCATTTTGTTATGTTTTTCATTCTTTTTGCCACCGGCCGTTATAGTTGTTGTCTTTCTCATTCTCTTTCTCCATCTTCATTCTTCCAAGTTCCAAACATCCATATTACACCCAAAAAAAAACACGAACCGATCAAGCGTAGTTTTTCTTTTGTTTTTTTCAGTTTAAATTCTTATAATTTGTTAATTTATACTCGTACAATTAATAATCACATTAGTAATACATCTATACAGTAAAAGTTGAGCTTCTTTCATGCAAGATTAGTAATTTGTTACCAAGTTAAATGAATCATTATGAATAATAAAACTATATGATTAGTAGTCAAATTGAGCAATCTATTTTGCATTAACGTATTCAATTGTGACGCTAATTATAATATAGGGAAGTCCCAAAGTCGTGCACAATTGATTCTCTCTTTCGAACAAAAATTGTTAACAATAGTAATGTTGATGAACGACTTTCGTGGAGATTGAGAAAGATATTATGGAGACGTTTAACATAGACTCGATAATTGATGACTTCCGTGACTATAAAGAATGCCAAGTTCCACTTTGACTATCGATTCATACATATTAGAAAAGTTACTTTTCTTATATTTTCTTGTTTTGTAAAACCTTGATGAACTATTTCTAAATTTAATATTTTTGATTTTTCATGTTTTATGTGAACTTGAATTTCTGAATTCTTTTATGTTAGCCATCAATTTTTTATGACTTTTTGGCCTCTCTGATTAGACTTCCTGGGTCCACCCCTGCAATACATCCAGGTCATGTTCTAGTTGCATTCTGTTTGTGTGTGTCTCCATGACTCCATCTATATTATAGAATTAAACCATAAGAGGAAGGGCTGTATGCCCTCTTTCGATTATAACACTGCATTTGTCGCTAAATACCAGCCAGAGACAAAATTTTACGTTTCAAAACAGGATGCGGACAAGGGTCCTTCTCTACCAAGCATGTTGCTGGTTTTTTATGCCTTAAAAAAAAGGGATGACTATCATAGACAAGAAGCAGGAATGGTTATGGCAGGATTACTCATGCATATTTCAGGATATTCTATCCTTAAAAGAGTTCTCTTATAGGGATGACGGTCCTAAGGAAAAGGAGAATGCTGGGGGAGTGGATTTCTAAAAGTTAAATTACTAGTTAATCTTGTTGTGGAAATTGCTGTCCTCATTTATGGTTCGTCTACATCATGAAGTCTGCTTTATTCTCAGTTCACATGATCATAGTAAAAGGTTTGGTTGGAGACCTTTGAGTCAAGCTGTTTCCGAGCTTCTTTCCTTGTTATACTGTACTGGTTTTTGTTGACACAGTAGAAAGTTTTCTGTATATATATGCATGTGTATTTATGATACGTATGTTTATATGTATACAGTTCAAAGTGAGTGTGAGAACAATTCTTATTTATGTTGGCATGCACAGGTTGCTGTTGGTAAGCGGCTTGGAATCGAAGAACCCCAGCTCATGAAGATAATAAGAGCAACCCTTTACACGCATGGCGAATGGTTTAAGCTTCAGATGTGCAAGGACAGCTTTGAAGGTCTTTTGAAGATAGACACATTGAAAGAAGTGAAAACCCATTTGCTTGCTGATGCTGATGCCAAGAACGCAGATACTTGCACCCATGATTCTAGCCAAGTTACGGTATCGTCAAACAGTAGGATGCGGGAAGATGGGGAGAGTCCGCCTCAAGTTTCACCCGGAGATGCATGTGATGAAAACGCAGTGCTTAAAGTTATGGTGAGTCTTTCTGAGCTTTTAGCTTCATACTACTACTAGAATTCGTGCTATGCCCCTGGCCCATGACAGTCCTTTTTTTCTGAACGGCCATGCACTGCGGGATGGGGGCTTTATTCATGTGTAGTTATTAGATGATCACTATATTCTTCCTAGATACTCGTGTCTCTGCTTGGTGTAGGAATTTCTTGCTATGCCAAGGGCCGATGCTATCCATCTTTTGGCGCAGTACAATGGGAATGCCGAGACGGTCATTCAGCAGATATTTGCATAGATTGGAATTTACAGTGTAGCAAACTGGGTTCATTTATTCATTGATTCTGAAGTTTTGCTTAAATCATAGGGCCACAGAACATTCTAGCATGTAGAAATTTTGTTGATGAAAAAGGAAAAGAAGCTGTCATTTTTTAGTATTGGATTAGTTCAGACGAGTGTGGTGATAAGTTTTTGAGTGTGTCGGGGTTATGTGCTTTTTTGCTGGCATATTGGGTAGTTTGAGCTCAAAGTTTGAAACATCATCCCCAATGTTGTATTTGCTAAGTTGTTGCATTTTGGCTAGCTTGGTGGTTGCAAATGTACTGTGTGTGCTGTTAGAAATGTCACTAATAAGCTTTTAACAGCGATTTTGTTGCTAAATTGGTGGAAGTTTGCGGTATGAGCTGTGATATAACAGGGATTACCGCCGACAAGAAATTCTGTATCACGAAATTTATTAAGCTGTTATATAACAGGGATTGCTGCGCACAGGAATTTTTGTACTGAAATTTATTCGAAAGATGTGGCATTCTAGCAATTCTTTTGAAAGAGATGAATCAAGATAAGATGAAGAAATCTCCCTTCTGTTTAGCAAGTTTTGTAACATAGTGAGTGAAATAAAAGAAAAAAAAATGAATCATATGATCACGAAATGTGTGTAAGAACCTCTATAACGAACACTTCCATGGTGTTTGTTGGTAGGTGGATGTCGGAAAACTAAAAAAAAATTCCGTACAATTATATTATGTGTACATGATTCTTCAATAAAGATATAAAGTTATTTAAACATTTCAGTCCTGGTTGGCACAAATCTAAAATCTTCTCTATCCCACGTTGCAGCAACAAACAAATTGTAGCTTTTGCAACATTTCTAGTTGTTGCTTAAGTCTCTTTAAAGATGTAATCAAATAGTTTTTGCGTCATTTTTTTGTTCCCAAAGGGAAAGTTGGAGCGAAAGCTTTTCTTATCAATTGCTACAGATAGAAGTATGAGGAGCACTGACGAGGATGTCCTAGAAATTCTCTTGTGATAATCGACTAGTAAAGACCTTTCACTTTAGATTTGAAAGTCACGGGAGGTAAAAAAAAAAATTCTACCATTGTGCAATTAAATGATGGAGAAAAGAAATTTCAGGATATTACCTCATGGTTAAGATACATAATCCGTTGTAGTCTAGTTGGTTAGGATACTCGGCTCTCACCCGAGAGACCCGGGTTCAAGTCCCGGCAACGGAATTCTCTTTTTATACCCACCCACCTTTTTTTCACCCCCTGCTGGGGCTTATCATTATCGCAGATTACGGGAGGAGATAGAAAATTAAGTGTAGACTTGCACCGAGGAATTGGTAAGGATCTTTTATTGAGATATTTCATTCTAAAATTTGATCAGTAAAACAATTAACTAGCTTGATCGATGAGATGCATTATCTCCCAATGAATTGTACTTTACAACAACTTGATTCTTATCCTGTGATCTTAAATTCCATTTTTTATGAATTTTGACTAGCAAAATTTTCTTTCATTCGAGAGTAATTTTGCAAACCTGCAAAGTGTCACCAAGAAACGATTAATGATGCAAACCTGCAAAATTTTCTTTCATTCGAGAGTATGAACACATTCTAGTAGTTCATACTCTCTTCATCGTTAAAAAACACTTATTTTAAATCTGTTGACGAGTTATAATTTATATTCAGAAGTGCTAGAAACGTGAGCACAACTCTAAATACCGACCGGTATTTATAATTAAGAGGAGTTTTATAATAAAGAGGAGTTATCAAGCTTCTCTTTTTCAGGGACAGATGGAGCATGATATATATACTTAGAAGTGCTTCCGTGTTGGTGCCACCGTTTTCAACTGTTTGATAGTGGCCGGTGTCCATATTGACCCGTGAAACTGGTTTCTTCAACAGCCCTTCCCCGACTATCACCAGATTTTCCAAGTTCTCCGATATAGCAACAGCTAACGAACTTAGTACCCCGCTTAGAGTGTCGTCCTGATTTTCGACATTTTAGAGCAAAAAAGGTCGGTAAAAGCAAGCATTATTTGACACCCTTCAATCAAATTAAGGTATTAGGGCGGGCTTACTTGGATCCGAAGGTATTTAGCTTCAGAGTGAAGGGCTTCAAAAACCACACTGTTGTGAAAATCAACTATATCTGCACTTGCTTCACCATAAGCATGGAGTAATGGAGTAACACCATTGTTGAATAACCACCCCACAAGCCCTTTGGATGCCATTTTGGCGTTAAAATTGTGCCTACTCTTGCCTGCACCCGTTCCTATTGAGATCACGAGAAAGCGACCATAATCCATAGGCTTCGTCTGGAAGAAGTGTGGGTTCTCCTTGAAAACTTGCTTTGTCACTTCACTAATGGCAAGCAGAGTCTGAAAATGAAAGGATGAAATTAAAAGCTCAAACATAAGATCTTATTGATCACTTCAGCATTGTGATTTTGGGCCTTTTTGACGTTTGATTTTGCTTTACCGGGTAATTAGCTGCAACACGACCGTCGATGAGGTCGAACTCTCGCTCATTCCCTTCCCTATCTTGGTTTTTGAGTAATGTGCAGGAAGATAAGTTGGTGCTGCGGACGTGCTGATGCATATGTCTGATAATGGTGCATCCAGTATTGAAGTGTTTGTCACCTACATCGCCCAAAAAAATTCACAGTACTATTGACACAAGAAATTAATTATATGTAGCCTTGTATAACTTCCCTCATTGTCCCTTACAAGGTCTGAACAATATGCAAGGGTCTAAGTCAAGAAATTTATATATTATACCTCCTGTGGAGCCCAAAGAAGTGGTGACTAAATATATTTCTAGAGTAATTCTGAAAGGAATACTATGCAAATAACCCTTTGCCAACCGCCAGATATGAGAGAATGACCCTCGAGTTTGTGTGTGTGTATAGAGAGAGAGAGAGAGAGAGAGAGAGAGAGACTACCTGATATGAGCTAAAGACGACGGGCCGGAGATTTTTGATGTCGAAGGTCGGAATAACAACACTGGTCAACGTTTGGTGCAACCTTGTGCCCCCTAAAATGTCCCTTATCAACTTGTGAAGATACTTCCCATCGTAGTTGGGTCCTGTGAAAGCCTTGAATTGGTTTAGAAGCCCAGCAAATGGTCCTCTGCGGTTATTGATAGAGTTTTTTTTCCTAATTATTACATATTTAATACTTAATTACTAATATACTCTATTTTAAAATTTATTTACCCGCATATCACACTTTTGAAACTCGCTATTTGAATTTTACCTTGAAGTAGAAATCACTGTTTGAAACTACATTTTTAAGGTAGAAAATCGCTATTTCAAACAGCGATTTCTACCTTGAAAACGTGGTTTCAAACAACGAATTTCAAAAGTGTGGTATGTAGGTAAATAAGTTTCAAAATATGGTATATTGATAATTAAGTATTAAATATGTATTAATTAAAGAAAAAGACTCGTTATTGATATCCAAGGAGTTTAGTTAGTGACCATATTTTGCACGTAGCAATGAAACCCTTGCAAATGCCCAATATTCCCGAGTCTCTTTCAGCTCGAATAGGAACCCAAATTTGGCCATTGCAGCAGTGGAGCACCGCTAAGACTTGGGCATGTGTTTAAATGCACTCGTGC
This sequence comes from Escallonia herrerae, assembly GCA_033070095.1. Classification (NCBI taxonomy): domain Eukaryota; kingdom Viridiplantae; phylum Streptophyta; class Magnoliopsida; order Escalloniales; family Escalloniaceae; genus Escallonia; species Escallonia herrerae. The sequence continues at coordinate 173,642 of JAVXUP010001548.1, forward strand.
ATGCAGGTGAAATGAAATAACGAGTTAGCATATGAGATTTGGATGTTGTTGGTCCTTAAACATATGAAGCATCATCTATAACATTGTCCAAGTTACGTTATATATTTTTACCTAGTTTGGTGGAAAATCTTAGGACACTCCTCAAGATAGAATGGAGTCATATCTTTAACAGCATACAAAGGTCTCTGATTTTCATCAGGCGCAGTTAGAATGGCCGTGACAAGACCACCCGTACTTGTCCCCGCAATCACGTCAAAGTAATCAGCAAGCCTTGCATCCTCACCATCTAGTTCCTGCATCGCTAACACAATTCCTTCCTCACCGACTGATCAATAAATTAATCTCGCAAAAATGCTGTAGCCATCTCTCGAGCAAAGAAAAACAAACGTTGGTTTCAATTACCTGAAGTCGTGCCACAAGGTATGCAAGGATTACACCAGGAATGATTCCTCGTATTCCTCCACCTTCGATGCTAAGGATGGTGACAAGTTCCCCATAAGCTGAAGGCCGCAGTTGAATCCTTGGTGCTGTTTTCTCCATTCTATAAAGTTTACACAGTTGTACTCAAAGAGCTAAATGAGTTTAAGATGATGAATGTTATTAGTGCCCTGCTATTACTAGATATGCATTGATAAATAATTAACAAAGATAACCACCACGATAGTCGGAAATAACCTAATCTAAAGGCGACAATTGTAATAGCTGTCATTCTTTTGCCTTGGTGGAATCAGAGGGAGGCTTTACATACAAGAGTCGGGCTTTAGGCTTTCATCACATGCCTAGGTTATAATATTCGTATTAAGTCATATTTCATTCTTAGTCAACTTCTTCGCTTTTATTTACATACAAAGAAACTCAATATTACCTTTGTTTCATCGTGGTGGTGGCTTCAAGTTGATTTTGTTTAACTCGGTCTAGTCACGATTCCATATACTTTAGAGGGTGTGGTTCCTTAAAATCGTCTTGGGATGCAAGCTGGTGTATATCGTATGGTTTAGTTAGGTGAAACAACTGTGCATGATTTGCACGAAAGCACTTGGCTGGTACAAGAACTTAAGATCGGTATGAATAATGTCACATGCATGCTAGGTCTAATTAATTGCTTGTCCCAAAATGAGCCAATTCGATGGAAGCAAGGGAACATGTTAGAAGGTGCGCCGAACAACAAACTTTAGCCTTGGCGAGTCCACCAATGTTTATGAATTTGGACCAAATAATGCATGTGACTAGCAAGTTACCAAAATTGCTAGTAAAATATAGGGTTGTAAATGAACTGAGTTGTTCACGATTCGTTCTTTATAGAGCCGAGCACAAATAACTTTTTAGAACTCGTTTATTAAACGAACCGAGGATGAACATTTGAACGTGTTCAAGGATGTGTTCGTGAACGGCTCATCTATATTTTAAATTGAATTTTAAATGTTTAGACCATAAGGAGATTTAAAAAAATATGCTTATGGGTATTTTCTAAACCTTAAGACCCTCGACTCAATTAGTTAAATCCCAAGTCCAATACTAAACCCAAACATTCCCACATGCAGCCCAAGCCGTATATTCCATGTGCAACCAAACAACCCAACACATGTCCATTTTAAAACCCTAACTACTGTATAACTCAAAAACCTACCTAAACACTCATGGCAGCCCCACTCTGCATCTGTCTCCTCCCTCGTCTCACACAATCTTCTTCACAGACGCACTCGTGCGTACACCCCCTCCTCTCTCTCTCTCTCTCTCTCTCACAGTCACACACACACACACACACACAGAGAACACACACAACCGCCTCCACATATCGTCTCTCTTTTGCACATGCACGTCACGTCTTTGATGCCCTCATCGTCTCGTCTCTTCAACGTCATCATCTCCCCGTCGTCAACGCCTGCATCACCCCATTATCGATGACTTCATTGCTGATTGACTTCTTGTTCTATATTCTTCATTCTGCATAGAGGTGTCAAATGGGTTGGGCGGCCCGCGGGCTGGCCCGACCCGCCCCCTTTTGGCCCTGCCCCGTTCATGAACATGCAGTGCTGGCCCGGCCTTTTAGAGCTTAGGGCCTGGGCCAGGCCTGCATTTCTTAGGAAAAAGCCCGGGTCAGGCCCGGTCCAAAAAAGCCCGAGTTTGGCCCGGCCCGAACCATGGCCCGAAAAAGCCCAGTTTTGGCTCGGGTTAGGCCCAGTTCAGGCCCCCCTCTTTACTTTTGAAATTCCACTTTTCCCCCTTTTCCCCCCAACGGATTTATTCCCCTTTCCCCCCCTAAATTCCACTTTTACCCCCTCAACAGCAAAATAACGGCTAGTTTGGGGGGTATTTTGGTCCAAGTTAATTTTTTCAACTCTTTTAAAGTTTTTACACTTTTACCCTCCCCAACAACTATAAACGGATAGTTTTTAGGGATATTTTGGTCTTTTGTGAAGTTTCAAAAATCTATAAATTCAAGCCATTTCTCTCTAATTTTTCACACCAATCTTCTTACTCTCTCTTATATAAACACTCTACATTTCTACAAGATTTGCTACTCTTGCTAATTACTACTCTTATTTATTAATTAGTACTCTTGCATATTATTACTCTTCTTTACTAATTACTACTTTTGTTAAATTTTAATTACTAACCACTTCTCTTATTAATTTGTTACTCTCTAATTCTTTTGTCTAATAATTAGTAATTATTCATTTTGTCTAGTATTTTTCCCCATATATAAAAAAAAATAGGTAACTTCACCTGTTTGTTTACAAGCAGTCGGTCCCAAGCCCAGATAAAAAGAGGAGGACCTATAAACACATTTATCTTCAATGTATATGATTTATAATGAAATAAAAGGATAAAGATTAAGTTCGTTAAATTGTGAATATTGGACATGCCTAGAGTACAATTTGCTTAAACAATAACAAAAAATTACCATAATTAAAACCCTTACCTTGAATAACAAGAAAATGCCAAAAAAAATTTAGAAAAAAATTGGGCCCGGGCTCGGCCCAAGCCCGACCCTAAATGTTGGGCCTAGGGCCTGGGCTTGGACCGGGCCCAGATATCCCCAGAATCAGGCCCGGCCCTGCCCGTTTGGCAGCGGCCTAGGCCCGGCCCTGACCCGATTTTCTGGAGGCCCGATGGGCTGGCCTGGCCCATTTGACACCTCTAATTCTGCATCTGATCCTTCCTTATATGTTCTATACATCATTTTTATTCATCAGAGTCTATGGCTTGATTGCTTGAAGGACTGAGGAAACTGAGCAAATTTAAGGATTTCGTTAGAATTTGAACACGAATATGAGCCGAGTTGTCGAAGTGTGGTTTTGCTCGTATACTTAAATGAGTTGAACCCGAGTTTCACAGTTACGAGCTCAAGCCGAGTTTGAATGTTAATGTTTTGGCGCATGACGGACTCGAGCCGAGCTCAAAGACACCAAAACTTAGACGAACAGAGTTCGAAGATACCCGTTTTCCACTCGAACTCGGTTTGTTTAAGGCTAGTTAAATGAAGTGATCAGAGTAGCTCTTTAGTCTACTCACCACACCCCAAAAAAAAAAAGAGAGTAAAAACTCCATTATTTCTTCTTGGTTTCCAATCCATTTATGAGATCATTTTCCATTATTCAGATGTTGAAAACCAATTCTATCAAAGCACGCGAGACCAGCAATTATTGTTCGGGTTTCCTAACCCTAGCTGGGGGCCGATAAAGTAAGCTCTTGCACTTTTAGTTGCCAAAACTATCCCCGTCATTTGGTGCAGTACCAGAATTTACGCTCCACCAAAGAAAATGGCGAAATTCACTCTCAGCATATGATGCGTGAAGGTAAGGGAAAATCCAAGGCTTAAGTTTCTGTCTAAGGGAATGGTTGCTTAGGCAAATCACAAAATATAGGGGACAAAAAAGCAACAAGAATAAAATTGTTGGAATTAATGTGCAAGAAAGAAAAACGTTAGGGCCTAAAATCGCGAGCAAAGTTGATAGCCAAAAAGTGTAAAAATAAAAGCTCAAGAACTAGGGTTGCCATCACCAGCGTTACAAACCCACCATCATGTTGTATGGTAAATTATGATGAATGTGAGTGAACTTAGAGAATTCAAAAAAAGAAAAGAAATTGAAGAAGAATTTTGTTGGCCAAGGCGCTTCTAGAAAATCAATATGGTGCAAATGTGCAATCACTTAGAATCGAAGGGTTTACTTCTACGGTTCTCTCCCCTACCAAAACTCACTCAGGACAAAACTCAAATGACGCTTAGAAAGAATTTCGGAATGTTATAGATAGAAAGAGAAGAAAGTTTATATTGCAAATAATTAGTTGCAAATGAATTTCAAGAGTTCATCTACAGGCAATGAATTGGTCCTTAGGCACCCTTAATGAAGAGTAGCAACTCTTTAAAAAGATGGTTTTTAAAGCCGAAGAAAAATTCAAAGTTTTGAAGATCAAAGGCGTATAAACCATCAGATAGGTGCCACCGGTCCGAGAAAGTAGCGACATGCCAAGGAATTACACCAATAGGCGCAATCGATGTATCATAGGCATTGTCGATCCAAACGTTGCACTTAGGTTGAGGCATATTTTCATAGGATAGATTTCACCTATCCATTAGACGTGTGCCAATTTTGTGGGAGGCAACGCCCTGTGGTGGGGCCGTGAATCGGGTCATTACAGATGGTATCAGAGCCGACTCTCAAAAGCTCGAACTGACTATCCAGTCCGGTTGTCGATGGTTAGGAGAAACGACGGCAAGCCCCGGTATATCCCATATCAAGAAGATAGCTGGGGCAACGAAGAGTGAGCTGGATACATCTCACATCGGCTAGAGAGAAAGATTTTGTTCTATGTGTGATCGAACTTTAGCGAGAACACTAAGGCATAAGTTGGGGGAGATTGTGATATTCCATATCAGATGTGGGATGATTTGTGATTGGTCTTATAAGAGCCTATCTATGAACTTATAAGTACCTACTAGCTAATCCTTTTGTGGGAGAAGGCCGTGAATATATCGGGTCATTACAACCACCAAGCAAGGGGAACGAGAGAAGTAGGTTACCTTCAACATTGAGATTTAAGCCCCCATGATTTCCATCTTTTGGATGTTTCTGAGACTCCGCTATCTTGAAATTAGGAAAAATAATTGGTCAAAAAAGAAAAACCCTGGCAATGAGACCTCCTAAATTCGCAACAAGTGCTTGACGGTTATGATGTGTTGTATATATAGTCACTATGTATACTCCATGTATTTTTAATGACAATGTGTCTTTATGGTACTTGCATATATGGTCCTTAAGTCTAAACATATTGCATATATTAATGGATATACATTCATAAATTGAAAGAAAGAAATGAAGGAAGGAAAGGACACAAAGAGAAATAAAAGGAAAAATAATTCAAATTTGAGACATGCTACATAATTATTAAAGGGCTAGTGCTAGCCAAGTAGGTTCTTATGAATTCATAGGCAATGTCTTTTAAGGCCAATTACAAAATTATCCCACATCTGATGTGAGATATCACAATCTCTCCACCTTATGACTTAGCGTCCTCGCTAAGGTTCAATCACACATAACTCAGATCTTCCTCTCTAGTCGATGTGGGATATACCCGGATTTGCCGTAGTTTTTCCCAACCATCCTCTTTATATGGGATATACCCGGGTTTGCCGTTGTTTCTCCCAACCATCCTCTTTATATGGGATATACTCGGGTTTGCCGTCGTTTCTCCCAATCATTAGCAAATTGATTGGATAACTAGCCCGAGCTTTCGAGAGTCGGCTTGATACCCTCGGTAATCACCGAATCTACGGTCCCACCATATAGTATTGCCTTCTACGGGATTAGCCAAGTAGACACTTATGAATTCATGGGTAGGGTCTTATAAGGTCAATCACAAATCATCCTACATCCGATGTGAGATATCACAGTGGTCGTATTGGTGGTGGTGATTGTGGTGACGGGTTTTGATGCAATTGCACTCGTAATAACCAGGAAACTAGAAAGAGAAATTGGAGATCACCTACCGCCTTTTTTCTACAATGCTTTTGTATGGTAAGCTTTGAGGGTTAAATTTTGCTATTTGTAGGTTGTAGGTGGGTTTTACAATCATGCCATATATTGAGAGTTGTAGAAGAACCGGGATTTAAGAAAGCTTTCACCTTTTGGATAAAAAGATGTCACTTTTTGGAACTTGTTTACTCAATGAAAGCAACAGCTGATTGTAGTTCAACAATTTTGAGAATTAAAGAAACAAAAACAAAAGACTATCCTGTCAATGAAGATAAGTTTGATACAATGAGAAGACTTATTCTAAGAGAGCAACAAGAAAAACAAAAGAATATTCTTCCTAAAATAAACATTGTGTTACATCAACCATTAGCAACATTGAAAACTAATGTCATTTTGAATCTATCTTCACCGAAAACTTTGACTCGCGGAGTTTCTTCTCTTCTGAAAGTAATTTTGCAAACCTGCAAGTATAAGAAAAGAAACGTGATGGATAGTACATAATGCGTAGAGCTAGATTGATCTTTACAAGTTTCAAGGCGCTTCAGAGCAAGATAAAAGTCCTATGCTCAAGTATTAGTACTTTTTGAGTGCTTCCATATTGGTGCCGGCATCTTCAACTGGTTCGTAATTACCGGTAGCCATGTTCACCCTTGAAACTGGTTTCTCCAACAGCCCCTGGCCAACTTTCACGAGATTGTCCAGATTTTCCTTTGTAGAAACGTCAACCGAGGCTACAGTCCCGCTTAAATCGTCGTCCTGATTTTCCATTCAACAGAAATTACTCAATGAGAAAAAAAAAATAATAGTTGCTAATGTTTTGGCCAAAATGTCGCGATACATCACAGATGATAAATGAAAGTGTTACCGGAAACATTAATCTTTTTTAGCAGGCAATTGCATATATTCTACAACAATGGTTTTGTTTAGCCAATTAAAAATTTCTATCACCTATCGAAAACGTCACAATATGGTTAAGCCTTACAAGCTAACTTGCCGTAGGTGTTTGAGGACAAGAGATATAAGAAAATTAGGGGAAAAAAAAGAATGCAGAGGAGACTTTGACTTTCCGTCCAACAAATAAGCCGAACTGAGAAAATTCCTTTCTTTTTTGTAGGTAGCTCCATGTATCACAATCACAAGCTTTAATTTTAAATCTTCACCAACAAGGCATTCAAGGCACGCTACGTAGTTATATCAATCATAAGAATATCTAAATTTTGACATCTATCTGCTCATTAGAGATCGATGTCCATAGCTTAGAGCGACCTTCCTGAGACACTAGGTCATATAATTAAGATAATTAAGGTCCGTTTTACTATTATGCTACGGAAACAAATATGGTTTGAGCGTAAACTTACTTGGATCCGAAGGTAATTGGGTTCGGAGTGAAGGGCTTCAAAAACCACGCGATTGTGAAAATCGACCATATCTGCACTTGCTTGATTAAAAGTATCTACTAGTGGAGTAGAACCATTATTCATTAACCAACCCAAAACACCCCACTTGGAAGCCTTTTTAGCATCATATTTTCCTTCTTTCTTGGCTGCCCCTGTGCCCACTGAGATCACAAGGAAACGACCATAGTCCATAGGCTTTATTGGGAAGAAGTCCGGATTCTGCTTGAAAACTTGCCTTGTCACCTCACTAATGGCAACCAAAGTCTACATAAACCAACATTTTTCGGGAAACCAGTTAAAATATGTTAGTCCTAACACTAAGTCTGTTCATAGGATAAGAAGATACTGTTTTGGATTTAGCTGCCAAAAGTTATTTCTTAAGGGATTCAACTCATTCAAACCAATAACATTCTCAAACGAGCAATTGGGCTACCGGATTGTTAGCAGCGACACCACCGTCGATGAGGTTGAACTCTTGTTGATTCCCTCTGGTGTCCTTGTTCGTGAAAAAATGAGCCGGAAAGTACGTCGGTGCTGCCGAGGTGCCGATGCATATGTCTGATAGTGGTGCATCCAGTGTAGGGTGGTCCGTCACCTAAATGATCAAATCTTTATATTGTTAAGGTGTCTCTACAAGTAGCACAAATAACTAAACTAAATGCCAAAATTAAACGGCAAATTAAGGTTTGAACTACAACTTTTGTACACATCTCCGCTCACCAGCAAAACCCGTCCGACTCTGTTAATCAGTGAATTATGGTCAAACTTCATTGGTTGCACTTCTGGCCGCAGTTTATTGACAAAGTGCTACCACTGACAGCATAATTGTGGCTAAAGTGTTACGTCAGTTATATTTTCTAGCGTTACATTTTCGTTGATTTTTGGGGTTAGAGAAAGTTACTAGCCAACATGAGTAAGAAAATTTTGGCGGGGGAGGGTTTTTTTTTCCATACCCAAAGCTCGACCCGTTGGTCTTGCTGAATTGGTTATTAATTAAATGCATAAAAATAAAAGCAAGAGAATAGTTGAGAGAAACCACCTGATATGAGCTGAAGATAGTAGGCTGGAGGTTCTTGATGTCAAAAGTTGGAATGACAACGCTGGTCAAGGTCTGGTGCAACCTTGTATCCCCTAGTATGCCCCTTACAATCTTTCGGAGATACTTCCCGTTGTATCGAGGGCCAATCATAGCCTTGAATAAATTATTAACCGAACCAAGTCCTCTAGATTTTGAAAAAACCAAGGAAAAAGAATAACCATATTAGTCAAGAAGCTGCACATTAAAATCCTACTTTATTTATGACAAATGAAAGAATATACAAAAGCATAAAAGAAGAACAAACTTTGAATAAAACAACTTTCATGCAGTGCTGTGGACGATCGAAATGGTGAGTTTTGTATAATGTTAAAGTTGTAATTGATGTTTACCAGCATTCAGACATGCAAGAAAACATACTTGGTGTGCATGGTTTTAGGAAGACATATTTGACGATGTGCATGGTTTCAATCAACCATATGCATCAAATCTTTACCTTATCTGAGGGAAAATTTTGGGAGAGTGTTGAATATAGAAAGGAGTTATATCCTTGGCAGCATACAAAGGTCGTTTGTTTTCGTTTGGTGCAGTTAGCATGGCGGTTACTAGGCCTCCCGTACTTGTTCCTGCAATCACATCGAAGTAATCTGCTATCCTTGCATCCTCCCCATCGAGCTCCTGCACCACCACAATGTTGTTCATTATTATCTCAGATCATGTAACTAGACGATATTAGTATAACTTGTAATGGGGTTACTTTATAATAAGTGCTTCAAAATTCAATGCTAACCTGAAGTTGTGACTCCAGGTATGCGAGGATAACTCCAGGAATGATTCCTCTTATTCCTCCTCCATCGATACTTAGAACCGTAATCAGTTCCCCAGAATTTGGAGGCCGCATTTGTACATGTGATATCGTTGTTTCCATTAGGAAGCTGAATGAATGGTGGTACGTAAAACAGAACAGAGTCTGATGTTCGTTGATTCACAGGTCTTACAAGAGATGTATAGAGTTTACAAATGTTTAAGAGGGAGGGAGATCATTGGGTACTTAAAGTGGATCAATTGAAGAACTATATATAACCCTCGGATCGGAAGTAAAGTCAATCTACCCGGTGTGATCAATGTGGAATTCATTTTTTTTTATAAGTTTATTAGCGCAAGTAAATGACTTTGATTTGATTCAACGTTGCTGGTTGAAATCTTCTTTGAACAATTTTTTGGTCATAGAATGAGGCCACCTCCGGTTACTGCAAGAAACTACAAAAAAAGTGAATCCTTCAAAAGATTGCAGCATTTACCCAATCTGTAAAGGATTCACGATTTGACTCTCCATAAGCACTACTTGTCGCCATGCATATTTAAGTTTATTACTTGACTGACACGTAGTTGGCATGTATTGTCAATACTTCTTTCTTGTATCAAGGCAGGCCCTAGATGAACCGGTTAGATTCAGAAACACCATGGTGTATAGATAGAAAGATGTGAGATCGCTCTAGATAGATATGTATAGAGCACGATAATCAAATAAGAAAACACAAGAAATATGAGAGAACTCAAATCCACTTTACACAAGTCAGATTTACAACGCTCCCTCACGTGTATCTCTCAACTGTTTTCCTGCTCAAAGAATGACTCTTCTTTCTTTACCTATCCAAAGAAAGACTATCCTCTCTTTCCTACTCAGAGAAGGACTCTTCTATCTAGGTCTACTCAAAGAAGGACTCTACTCTCTTACCCTTAAACGCAATACAAGACACCTTACTTATACTTGAAGAAAGCAGTGATCTTCTCTCTCCAAGCAATGTGGGACAAGATGTCTTATATACTAAGGATCAAGTTGCAACCTTCTTTGAGTAACCGATGTGGGACATAAATACAAGATATATATCAACAATCTCTACCTTGACTTGTATTAACACACCACTCCACGAGAAAAGTGTAATATGCCTTCAGTACCTTCTTCAAGTACTCCACCTTGCATCCCCTTTAAAGGTAGGGATACACTTCACCTTGAACTCAACAAGAAAGAAGATGAATCAAGCTCAAGCAATGCTTGAACTTCTCTGTCGTGACTATCTTCGTGAGCATATCAGCAGCGTTGTCATTAGTGTGAACCTTGTGCACGACAATTTGTTTAGAATTAATCCATTCCCGGACCCTATGATAACGTACATCAATATGCTTGGTCCTTGCATGGAAAACCCGATTCTTTGCCAAATCCAATGCACTCTGACTGTCACACTGTAACAAAACACAACGCTGCTTGAAGCCAAGCTCCTCTACTAGTCCCTTTAACCATAATGCCTCCTTAGCTGCCTCTGTTAATGCCATGTACTCTGCCTCCGTAGTTGACAGTGCTGTAGTAGACTGTAACACTGATTTCCAAGATATCGGCCCTCCATAGAATGTAAAAACATATCCAGTCGTGGACCTCCTAGAATCCAAGTCCCCCGCATAATCAGAATCCACAAAGCCAGAAACCTCACCTTTTGCCCCATCACGATCAAACATGATGCCAAAGTTGGTCGAACCTGCTAGGTAACGAAAGATCCACTTCACTGCATCCCAATGCTTCTTTCCTGGATTTCCCATATACATGCTGACCATACTAACTGCATGTGAGATATCAGGTCTGGTACACACCATGGCATACATAAGACAACCAACCGCATTTGCGTACGGTACTCAAGACATATACTTAACATCTTCTTTTGTACTAGGACAAAGTTGTGAGGATAACTGAAAATGAGCTCCCAATGGTGTACTAACTGGTTTAGCGTTGAGCATACTAAACCTCTCCAGTATCTTTTTAACATAATTTTTCTGAGTTACCCATAACTTTCCTGCCTTTCTATCTCTGTGAATCTCCATACCAATGATCTTCTTGGCAGAACCAAGATCCTTCATATCAAACTCTCTGCTCAACAATTTTTTCAAGTGCAGAATATGAGACTTCCTCTTCGCAGCAATCAACATATCATCCACATATAATGTAAGCAACAATAGGGAACCATCATCAAGGACTCGATAATACACACAACAATCATACTCACAACGAGAGTAACCATGAGTTACCATGAATGTGTCGAATCGCTTATACCATTGCCGAGGAGACTGCTTCAAACCATATAAGGACCTTTTTAGCTTGCACACATAGTCCTTCTTTCTAGGCTCAATAAATCCATTGGGTTGCTGCATGTAGATCTTCTCCTCCAAATCACCATGGAGGAAAGCTGTCTTCACTTCAAGCTGCTCTAACTCCATATTTTGCGCTGCTACAATGGATAATATCAATCTGATAGAAGTGTGATTTACCACTGGAGAAAAGATCTCACTATAATCAATTCCCTCATTTTGAGAATACCCTTTTACAACCAGTCTTGCCTTGTACTTCTGATCTTCCTTTTTCCTATAAATCCACTTACATCCAATAGCCTTCACACCCTTTGGAAGTTTAACTAATTTCCAAGTCTGATTCTTCCGTAGAGATTCCATCTCCTCATGCATTGCTGTCAACCACAAGTTACCATCCTTTGCCTTGACAGCCTCGTTGTAATTGGTAGGATCTCCACTTCCCACGATTAGTGCAAATGAGACCAAGTCCTCAAAACCATACCTCTGAGTTGGTTTCTTGGTACGTGGCTCTCTATCTCTGACTAGATTCCAAGAATCACTAGGATGCTCCTCTGGATCCTCTAAAGACTGCTCATCTGTAGATCCATCTGTAGACTCATCAGTTGATTTTGTTCTCTGCTCATGCAACTCTATCTCCACTGTGTGACCCTGCCTCTCGCTAGAAGTTGCATTCGTATTCAACATCTGTGCTTCATTGAATACCACATCTCTACTGATCACCCTTTTCTTGGCCACTGGATCCTATAACCTGTATCCTTTTACTCCTTCCTCATACCCAAGGAATATACATTCTTTTGACTTAGGATCAAGTTTGGATCGTTCTTCATTCTGAAGGTGAACATACGCAGGACAACCAAAAATTCTCATTGCAGAAAAATTAACTTGTTTATCGGACCATACCTCCTCGGGAACTCGGTGATTAATGACAGATGATGGAGAACGGTTGATTAAATAACAAGCTGTGTTAACAGCTTCAGCCCAGAAACTCTTAGGCAAATCTGCATTCAACCTCATGCATCTAGCTCGCTCTAGCAAGGTTCTGTTCATCCTTTCGGCAACCCCATTCTACTCTGGAGTCCTTTTCACTGAAAAGTGTCTGATGATACCCTTATCTTTGCAGAACTGCAGAAACTCCTCATCCTTGTATTCCATGCCATTATCTGATCTGAAGTACTTAAGATTATTACCCGTCTGATTTTCAACTCTAGCCTTCCACTGCTTAAACACGTTGAAAACTTCAGACTTATGCTTCATAAAGTACACCCATACCTTTCTTGAGAAATCATCTATAAATGTAACAAAGTAATGAGCTCCCCCATTTGAGATATGCTTGATTGGTCCCCACACATCCGAATGCACATAGTCCAAAACTCCTTTACTAGTATGAGAAGCAGCTTTGAAACTAACTCGTTTCTGCTTTCCAAACACACAAAATTTGCAGAAGTCCAGCTTGCATGATTTCACTCATTGCAGCAACTTGTGTTTGTGAAGTTCCAGCATACCTCCCTCGCTCAAGTGTCCAAGCCGTTTATGCCATAACTCAGAGTTATCATTGCTAGAACTTGCATGAGTTGATACTGAAGCTCCACCTATAACTGTCTTCCCCATCAGTTTATACAAATTTCTAGTTTTCTTACCTTTCATTATCACTATGGCACCTTTGCTAACTTTCATGACTCCACCTTTTATAGATATACTGCAATCTATGGAATCGAGTGTGCCCAAGGAAATCAAATTCTTCTTTAAGTTAGGTATGTACCTTACATCATCTAGGGTTCTCACAATACCATCAAACATTTTAATTTTAATGGTACCTCTCCCCATGACTTCACAAACAGCGTCATTACCCATTAACACAGTACCACCGTTACATGGAGTAAGACAATCAAACCATTCCTTATGTGGGCACATATGAAACGAACATGCAGAGTCAAGAAACCATTCCGTAGAAAAACTGTTGTTTCTAACTGATAAGAGATTACCTTCTTGCTGCTCAATCGAGGAAACCAAGTAGAGATTACCATCGCTGCTTTTGTCATCTTCTTCAGCAACATTAGCATTGTTCACATGTTTCTTTCCGTTCTTCTTGTCCTTCCTTTCTGGACACTTCCTTGCGATATGACCAATCTCTTTACAATACCAGCATTCAATACTGGACTTATCCTGCTTTCCACGAGACTTAGACTTGTCCTTTCCATGTCCTGAATTTCTGCTTCTAGACTGACATCTGCCTCTTCCATGACCGTTCTTATTTTCAGACCTTACCACCAGACCGTCGCCTTGATTGCTTGAACTTATCCCATTAACTCTGCTCGAGTCCATAAGAGCCAACATAACATCATCAACAAGCAATGTCTCCTTCCCAATAAGCAACGTAGTCTTCAAGGTCTCATATGATTTTGGAAGCGAAGATAACAACAAAATCGCCTGATCTTCCTCCTCGAGTTTAACATCTATACTTGACAATTGGGACACCAACCGGTTAAATTCTGATATATGGTCACCCAGATCTGAACCTTCATCCATCCGTAACTGGTACAGATCTTTCTTCAGATATAACTGATTCAACAAAGATTTTGACATATATATCTTCTCTAATTTCTGCCCTAGAGCTGTTGGAGAAGTCTCTATCAAAACCTGGTACTTAACCTTTGGGGCTAGATTCAACTGTATTGTAGATACAGCCTTAGTCTGTAATTCCTCCCAATCGTCCTGATCAATTGACTCAGGCTTATTCCCCAGCAAAGGCTTGAGCAATCCTTGCTGCACAAGGATATCCTTAACCGTGCTCTGCCATATGCCAAAATTCGTCTTCCCATCGAATTGTTCACAGGCATACTTCATGGTCGTGTTATTCGACATATTTTCCTCTCAAATCGATTTCAATTTTGCCCAAAAAATAAACCTGGAAGCTCTGATACCACTTGTTACGAAATCGCTCTAGATAGTTATGTATAGAACATGATAACCAAATAAGAAAACACAAGAAATATGAGAGAACTCAAATCCACTTTACACAAGTCAGATTTACAACGCTCCCTCACGTGTATCTCTCAACTATTTTCCTGCTCAAAGAAGGACTCTTTTATATCTTTGCCTACCCAAAGAAAGACTATCCTCTCTTTCCTACTCAAAGAAGGACTCATCTATCTTGGTCTACTCAAAGAAGGATTCTTCTCTCTTACCCTTAAACACAATACAAGACACCTTACTTATACTTGAAGAAAGCAGTGATCTTCTCTCTCCAAGCAATGTGGGACAAGATGTCTTATATACTAAGGGTCAAGTTGCAACCTTCTTTGAGTAACCGATGTGGGACATAAATACAAGACATATATCAACAATTACCTTTGAATATACTTTGGTCGTTCTCGCTAATAAGTGAGCGCATTTTGTGCAACGTTTAGAACGTTTATCTGCATTGTGCTCATGCCTTACTCATTTAAATTGTTCCTCTATTACAAACAGTATATCAACCTATTCTGTGGAGCCATATTTAGTTAGCAAGTTACATTATCGTTTAGCGACAAGTTACATTTTTTCTCTGGGAAAACTCAAGTATTGTATGTACATCTTGGTTTAGAGAGATACAATGAGCTCGGGAGGATGGGAATTGAAGTGTGCTTAGGGTTTTGCATTGTAGCCTATTAAGGAGTGGTCAATTCGGAATCTGGTGATATACTTCAAGGACGTAGCTACATGGGTGAACCTTGTTAATCTCTGGAGTCGTGTTTTTGCTTTCTCGGTTCTCATTTTCTTTCTTCAATTGCTTGTCGTCTGCTTTTTCATAACACGTATATAACTTGTCTTATTCCATTCAACAAATGACTCCTCTTGACTCATAAAATAACATGCTTTCTTGTTAACTATAATCTCGTCAGTTAGATTGCAAAATCATTACGAGAACGCAAAGCCATCACTGTACTGTACAAAGTGATCTACTATGCCACCTAATTCTCCTCAACTCAAAAGCTTTTACAAGAGCTGATCGATCGGTCAACTGATAGCTAGAGAAAATGACGTCGGAACTACTATTCAATTGTGAGAACCGTTAGGTTTAAACTGTGCACTGCAGGTATAGGTTCATTTGAACCTTGAACTGCAAGTTTTGACGAGGACATCATCAACACGATAAGAGAAAAAGATTATAGGATCCTGAGCCGCCTATGATGCACCTTGGTCTTCCATATTCACCTCGCTAATTGTTACACGAGTTCACATCACGGCTCTCTTGATCATCAGCTACCCCGCTGCTGGGAAACAGGCGATTGTGGTTATCACGTCAGTCTTGTCTGATATATGATGAACATCTTGGTGGTGGCTTTTGTTTAAGTTAATCATGGTATGTAGAATGTGCAGATTAATAGCTAGGTCTTCATCTCCCGTCACTGTACAATTCTTTCCAACTTAATTGGGCATGCTTTTATTGAACTAGCTACGGGACCGTGCAAAGCACGGGATTTTCTCTAATGTTGTCCAAATGTCGTTTAAACTCACTTTTAATCGATGAGTTACAACTGCTTTTGAATTACTGGCAATGTCTCAATAGGGCATTTTAGTAACAAAAATAGAATGCATGATTTAGTGCATGAGTCATTTTACTTGCAAAATAGATGTTATCTCTACAATAAAAAAAAATTGTAATATAAACCTAGGATGCTTTGTCATGAACAATACTTTTGACATTTAGTTACAAAATATGGGCGACAATGGTGTACTAATATTTGACCCTGAATTTGGAATCTTTTAGCTTAGTGTTGGAGCATCACTATTCTAATCGGTAGATAATACGAAGCTGATATCCAGAACTAATATGAAGGAACAAAATCTCACCACCATTTGTTCATTTCCGTAGTTCTTTTTATCCTCACTTCAGGTTTTTGTTAACGGATTCTAATAAAGAGTTACAATATTTCTTTTTTACGGTCGATGTATATAAAGTTCAATCTCCCTATAAGTACACACGTTAATTATGTCATCTGATATCTTTCTCTTCACGAAAAACACTTCGCGTGTATTTTTTTATCCAATGCATAACGAAAAGGAAATTTAATACTCATAGTTAGCTCTACATATGTCGAGATTACTAAAGATTTATTAATATGACATAGTGTATGGAATATGCATACCTTCGAGTTATTAAAGGAACTATACCTAAAATTACTATGTTTTTTTTCCCGTTTTATCACTTGTCCAATCTAAATTTCGGGTATAACTCATCCACCATTAAGCGCTACCCTGCTACTACCACTATAAAAATCACTTTTCCATCTCTACACTACAACCGCGCATTATTCCTTTCTAATTCGCTCCATTCATATTTAGAGCATAATTTGTCGACCACTACTAAGTTAGTGTTATCTCGATCCAAATACTTTAGTATTACCACTAAACTAACTGGCACCATAATCGTCTCCTCTGCGTTCACTACACTACTCCTATCCTACTACTTCGGCTACCACCGCCACAACTATTTGCAAACTACAGCCAAAACCATTGTAACTGCCGCTTGCCACAACTAATACAAATCTTATTAATAACACTACCATTAACAATTACCACTGTTGCGTTTATAATTTTCATTAGCTTTACAGTTACCATCATGTTCAAACTATCCCATCTATTGCTGACATCTCGCTAGTACCATTACAATAACTACCACAATTGGCCACCCAGGCTAAACCAATCCTTTTTGTAATTATCAGTTAATGGTAAAAATTCCTATAACTCATTTACCTTTTCATTTATTAAATTTCTACTTCAAACTCAATCTCAGTTTTTCATAGCTTATTCTTCAATTGGACACCTTTTTTTATTTTTAAATTCCAATTTCCAAGATAATCAAACTGAGCGTAACAGTTAACAATATAGCTTCTAAAAAGTTAGATTCCTTTACTTACCTTTAGCAATCTCAAAGAGCAAATGCTTCTCAGCTTTAAATTCTCTTGAAGGTTCTAATTATTTTATATGTCCCCACAAAAAAAATAGTGAAGGTTATGCACCACAAAAGTTATGAAAACGACTTAAAAGAATTGAAAATAAAATGACTAAATTGAAAAGAAGAATATTGAAATAACATGATTTATCAAGGACAATTTAAAGTGAAATCACGTGTATTTAATAAAACTTTCTCATATACATTTGTTAGTTTTCATAGTTGCTTCCCATGATCAATTAGATCGGCAAACCGGACAAACCTTTATGTGTCATCCTGTAGAAGGATCAATAAAGTTGTTCTATACTCCAACAATTGCATGTTCGCGTAATACGGTGAGGGTATCTAAGACCTTTCGTGGTTTTTTGCGGCAAAAAGACTAAAGTTAGAATGGTTCATAGTAAGCAATGAATAGCTCTTAAAGTCTATGCAAATAGAATGAAGAGCCAAAAGGATATCTCAGTTTGACCCTCTTGATATCTAACCCATCTATGAACTTCCACTTCTATCAAGCCCATGAAAGGTTTCTCGTCAAGATGTTTTTCCTACTAAAATTAATGGAACACATAATACGATTATGACTTTAGGATTTAAAAGGGTAAGTTACATACACAACCCTAGCCATATATATGTCGCTAAACGTATCGTACCGAGAATTTTAGATTTAACGAGAAATGTTTTTCTGGAAGTGTTTGCAAAAAATAAGTCTCTCTCATCCTCAAAAATATATATATCTAGCTCTACCCTTTCTCGAGCTTCGACAGATATAATCTCTAGTTATATAGACTAAATCTCTAGAGTCTCTTATCATTGTAAAGCACCAACTATATAGATATTTTGTTGCTAAAACTATACCAATCATAAACTTGCAGATTTAGTTACAAATAACTTCTGAAAAAGCTCGATCATAAAACTGATCACTTTTATCTTTAAGGAATGCTTACTACTGCTAATCGGGAAAAGAAAACATCTGCTCGCCCCCAGTTTTCCATACTTCTTTAACATAGTTCACTCAGACATAAATCAATGCATAAATTGATTGGGACATATAACTCACCTTAATGGCGGAAGATGTCAGTACCTGTACATCTACACCTACATATGTATATAAAGCAATAAAGATACAGAAATCGCATAACTATTATACGTACACACTTCACTCTAGCGTGAAACATTTGATTTTATTGATAGGTTGCAACTGTTGTTCTTTGAATTGCCGGCAAGAAATAAATTAATGCGAAAGATCAGATATTGAATACATTTTTTCAAGAGGTATCCTTTTCAAAGTGTTTTCCTTTGTTTAGAATGATTTTCTCTGCGCAAATCGAATTTGCCCACGAATACCCTTCCGGAACGAATTTCTTGTTGCTAGGAATATGGACTGCTGCGTGGTAGCATAAAACATTGCAAAAGATGAAGAATATTTGCCAAAGATACAACAAAGTATAGCCTAAATGCTGTCCCATTTCAGTGACCCTGCAGTAGCTTTTACTGAAAACAATTGAAAACACGTAAACGGGACATCAATTAGAAAATGGTTTGGAGAAAGGTGCCTGTAAAGAGTGTTCGGAGAGCGAAAGAGATCAAGAGATAGAGAACACAAATACCTAGTTTAGGTTTTATTAAAACTGTAACCTTGTTCTTTCATGTTGATAATTACGGATTAAAGAGTCCAAATTGAGATGAGACTCTTTAGAGAAATTTGACGCCTACTTGGCACAAAGATAATGCTTCTAAAACCAACATGTCTAAAAAATATGAGAGTATTAAAGTCCTAGATGTCGCACTATAAGAGTTTTAAAAATCATACGTGTCGCAATTTTAAGCGAAAGTTTCAGTTATATATTTATAGTCGTGATCCATTACTCGCGCGGGCAATGGATCAGCTGTTGCCCGTACGATTTGGCCGTTCACACCCGAGATTTGGATGGCAAGATCTCGCACGTGGACTGCCTATTTTTTGCCGTCCGCTACATAATGTAGCGGATGGTATTTCGCTGTCGCTACATAATGTAGCAGACGGAATTTTGCAGTTCGCTACATTATGTAGCGGACGGCAAAATCTAGCCCGTCCATAAGGCCTCATGGATGGCCAGATCGCGCGGGCAACAACTGATCTATTGCCCGCACTAGCGATGGATCAGCGCTTATATATATATAAAACAGTGGCAATGATGTCTTAACTGACATAAAAACATTATGTGGTAAGATTGAATGAGACTAGTGACGACGTGATACTCTACTTTTGGGGCAAAATTTAATTATTAAACATGGTCATATGATTGGATCATGTAAAATAATGCTTCGGAAGGCATACCAATCAAGATAAAAAAAATTTAGAGATAATTATATGTTATACATTGCGAAAGCAAGCTTCCTTCGCTTGTGAAATCATTTATGTATGTGTTTCGAAACTTGCTTTCAAAATGATAACCAAACCGATGATAAAAAAAGTCCGAACATGAAAGCAAGATAAAAACCAAATTACAAAAATAGTAACCATGTCGTAATTTTTTATGGACCATCTCTTTTCCTTTCCTGTGTATAATATGACCTTGAAGCCATTTTTCAACAAATTTTACCATGAACATATCACTGTTAAACAAAATTGTTGTAGCAATTCTGCTTATTAACATGTCTAAACAAAAGTATAATCGCCAAATATTTGACTGCTTTTCGAGCAACAGTTCTCGTGGTGCAGTGCGCTTTGCTAGGTCCAACTTTGAAATGGTGGTCAAAATTGCTGCTCTTTTTTATACGAATTAATTAAACCTTGAATAGTAGACGAAGAAAAATCAAATATGTCTCTCATTACTTTATTGAAAAAGAGTTTATAAGGCAAAGCATCACTGTTCTTGTAGCACGAAGTAAAGGAACAAAGGTAACGTATGTTGCTATGTGGTTGAAACATACCAATCAAAGATACCACATTACTTGTCTGAGGAAGGAAAGACAAATTCAAATCCGTTTTTGAAGTTTATCCCTTGGTTTTTTTAAATTAAGTTTAATAGATTTAATCCTATATACTTTCAAGCTTCATGAATCATTCGCTCGCATTTTGGTCAACAAGGTCAACAAAAGTCACCTTAATATCTTTAAACCTTGAATAGTAGACAAAGACAAATCAAATGTATCTCTCATTACTTTTATTGAAAAAGAGTTTATACGCAAAGCATCGCTATTACTTGTAGCACGAAGTAAAGAGATAAAAGTAATGTATGGTGCTACGTGGTTGAAACGTACCGGTCAAAGATACCACATTACTTGTCCAAGGAAAGAAAGACAAATTCAAATCCGTTTTTGAAGTTTATCCCTTGGTTTTTTTAAATTAAGTTTAATAGATTTAATCCTATCTACTTTGAAGTTTCATGAATCATTCACTCGCATTTTGGTAAACAAGGTCAACAAATGTCACCTTAATATCTTGAACCAACCTTCGTTAAATCATATTCCAGTGGCCATTCCAGTAAATAATATGGAGTACTCCGTATTAACCATGGAGTATTGAAAGCTTTTAAATATCGGAGATATTAGTCATAAGTCTATTTATACAAGAACAACTATATCTTTCATGTATAATATCCAGTAAGAAATAAGACTATGCACTCATCTCACGGCTATCTTAACCATGGAATATAGAACGTTATTAAATATATATTAGTTATATTACTCATATGTTTATTTATTCACGCATTTGTATCCAGTACAAGATAAAACTATGCACTCATCTCACAACCACATTTGTGGTCCTTTCGCAAAAATAACGTATCCTTATTTAGGATAATAGAAAATATATCTTTCTGAACTAGTATATGTCAACAATTCAATATACTTGCTTGAGTCTTTGTGTTTTTTGTACTCAAAATATAAATATATTACTATTTACTCAGAATACAATTTTGATAATTTTTACCTTTATTGCAGATATGAGATATGCATAGAGTTGGAACAATTAATTTTCTATATTATGGACTCATTTTGAAAGTCCAGAGCTTGTATGGGATCATGTTCATAGTTCATAACAGTGCTAGAAGTGGGCCTTCGAGCGCAGTAACAAGATGGCCCGGGCTTTGGTCTAAATTAAGACCTGCCGGGCAGTCCAAGCCCTGGCGCTTGGCCCTAAATGCAAGGCTGGGCCAGGGCGGTTGATGTTTGTTTAAAGGGAAAATTGTAAAAAACTCCCTCGTAGTTTGAGCTATTTGCAAAAAGACTCATGTAGTTACAAAAGTTGTAAAGATACACCTACGATTGCAAAAGTGTTGCAACCATAAAAAAATCGGCCAAACTAACGGCAACAGTACGTTTGGTAGAGATTAATTCAACGAAATGACAAAAATGCCTCTATTTCTTCTTCTCTCCCCAAACCCTAATTTTCTTTCTTACTCTAATCACCTAAACCCTAACCGCTGCCGCCTGCCTCATTATAATCACCGTCGCCGTCGCCTGCTCCACCCAATCGCCTGCTGCCATCAGCCCCCTCAAGCCAAAACCTTTGCTGCTCTCACCAAGCCCCATCCACCATCAACACCACACCCATTTTTGCCACCACCCAGCCTTGTGCGCCTATGCTGTCGCAGCCCCGTCACTGTGCGCCGTCGATGTAAGCCCTTCACAATCCCGCCGCCACCACCCCGTCTCCCAGCCACAACCGGCACCACCATCAGCCCCACCCAATCCCACTGTCGCCATCACCGCCCAAACTTATCGCACAAAAACTTGCACAAGCTAAGATTAATTTCGGTACAGCCACCGACGATTCGAACCCTAATCGCACAAACTAAGATCTAGGTTTTCAAATCGCAATATGTGCAATTGAAACCTTAGATCTGACTTTGTGCAATTCGGGTAAATTAGATATGGGTTTAGGCAGAGTTGTGGTGGTGATGAGAGAGAACGAATTCGACTTGTGGACACGACAGGCATGGCTGGGTGATGGTGGTAGGGGCGGCGTAGTTATGAGAGAGAGGGCTCGGGCTTGTGTCCATGAATGGCATGTTGGAGTGGTGGCGATGTGGTTGGGGTGGTCTCTGCTCCAGACTTTTGGTGGCAGAGGTATTTTGGACAATATTTTGGTTTCGTTACGAAAATCGTTGGTTGCAACACTTTTGCGATCACAGGTGTATCTTTGCAACTTTTGTAATTACATGAGTCTTTTTGCAAATTGCTCAAACCAAGAGAGTGTTTTTTGCAATTTTCTCTTGTTTAAACTTATAACTTTTTTCAAACTTAGTAGTATCTTACTGTACTGGTGCTTTTATCTATACTACTTATAAAAGTGTGGATAGGTATAAATTATTTTTAGATAAAACTATCCCTATAACTTTTTTTAATGCCATGATTCACCTTTGTTGTAATTATTCATGAATAAATGTCATGGCCTCCGAAAAAATCTCCATCTCTCCATGCTAGATGTATGGTTCCTCTCTCAAAATTAATTGTCAAATGCTGCATGGATATTGTCTCCAAAATTATTAAGACTTTTAAGCCAACCATTCAACTTCTTTAATATCAAGAATGTTTCACTTCATTTAATTGATTTAACTCTGCCATTCAATTGTAAATTTTAGTTACACTTAAATTCAACCTCTTTATTGATCTTACATATCGAAAATAAATGCCTATAATATCAAGCGATCACCTTTTCCTTCACGTTTCATCTTATTCTCTTAACTGCAACAAAATTCAACAGTGAATATTGATCTCCACCACATCAATTTGGACATGATAAAATGTGATTACCATCATATAACGGTTCTCTTAAAATTGTCTTTACGCCTTTCATCTAAACTCTGCTGTTGCAATTTGCAAAACCACTAAGTATGCAAAATAGTTATATAAGGCATTGCAATATTATGATTACAAAGAGAAATAAAAGTAAATTTAACCAAAAATAAATAAAACTACGTGCTACCTTTCACTTCAAGAAAAGGGTGAGGAGTCTTAAAAATTTTCTTATTCTATTTTCTGATGGATATAATAATGTCCTCATAAATATACATTAACGTTCTTATAATCAAAACCACATTAGCACAAAAATTATAACAATCATAAAGGCTTTCAACTTGTGATTATAAAAGAACTTTACTTAATCATTTGTGTGCGAATATATGGCAGTCATTTACCAATAAGCAAGACAAATACATCTTAATTTAAATTTGAAAAACTCATGCTAATAAAAAGACTATCATCTTGATTAGGACAATTTCTATAAGTAAAACAATGTTAACAAACATCTTTGTCATAATTCATATAACTTTAAAAGTTTTGAGCTGAACACTTATGGATCATAGAGAATTAGCAACACTATATCAACATTAATCTTGATAAAGAAACGATGACTCATTCCAAGTAAACCGACTAACCAAGTTAGACCATCCTTAAAGTAAGTCTTAGATCTCATTTTCTTGATGCCTAAAGCAATTAAAGGTGACTAAAAAGTACACCAAGTTTACCCTAGATTGTGTTCGTAGGTTTAAGCATTTTATCTGTTGTAAAGGCAGCAAACAAAAAATACGCGATGAATATGCAAAGTTTTGTATTATCATAATATGGTTGTTATAGTAGAACACTAAGGTTAATTTCAAGGTAGAAAATTTGTATGTCGCACAGCTTATCTTTGAGATCTTAGTTTGAACGAGCAAAAGTGGTGCGTTATCTAGCACTTTTGCTCCAAAGAATAAAGACATAAATTCTTTTTGAAATTAATATACGCACGTATGAATTTCACGACGTCGCTTAAAAGTGAGCACCATTATTTTCATTTAACGAATCTCATTCTTAATCTAACTATAAAAGTATTGCACTCACACACATTGTGAGTGGTGCATTCAGTCTATGTATTTGAGCACACAAATTTTTCTTCAAGAGAATGCAGTAAAAAAAAAATCGACCCAATTATAACCTAATGAGAGTTTGATGAGATTAAAACATTTTTTGCATTGTGATAAAATAAGTAAAATAAATTATTTCCTTGTCTAACTTATACTAACACTTACTATAATTAGAATCCACCAGTAATGGTAGATATATTTTTTGTTAACGTGTTTTATATAATTAGAATGCTTGGTGGGATAACATGATAAATATAATGGATATAGTAAACTACTTACATAACATAAATTATGTGAAGATTGTTTAAAGACTTGTAAGTTTGAACTTGTCATTTAAATATGTTAGTGAACGTGAGTTTTAAACTCTAAATCTGAATGAACTACATCAACAAGTAAAATTCATTTCCTTTGATATATTTTTTTCTCTTCATGAAGCTATATTACAGATGCTATAGAGCTTTTGAGGCTTATACTATCAGATAAGACTTAAAAAAAAGCAAGATCCTAAAAATAATATAATAGCTATGTTTGTTGTTTTTACGGATAGGTATGATTTTATATAAAAATAATCTAACATCATTTTCTACAAATGTGTGTATTTACATGTAACGCACGTGCTTTCATCTAGTTCATAAAAATAGTCAATGTAGAAAATGTATGAATAGTCAACGTAGAAAATAAAGTACCATTTATGGGCGTGGGCTCGGGCCAGGCTTAACGGAACCTTAGGGGCTGTACGTTTACCCAATTTCGTTTTCGTTTTTTGTAATGATGATGAAAAATATGCCTTGTTCGTGTACTTTTATCTTTTTCAGTTTCGTTTTAGATAAAATATCCAAACAGTAGCAAAAAAAATAAAAACACCCTAAGGGTGTTTTCACCTTTTTCCGAAAAATTGAATTCAATGTAAGAAAACCAAACCGTCACTGAACCACCACAAAGAATCACACCATAGCCACCATGCCCACCACTCAACACTCAAACCTCATCTCCTCTGGCCGTTTTGTCGCCACACAGCCACCATAAACCACCACTACGCCACATCGGGCATGCTTAACGACATAGAGATGGCACACAGTCACCATAAATCACCACTACGCCACATCGGGCATGCTAAACGACATAGCGATGGCACACAGCCACCATAAATCACCATTACGCCACACAGCCACCATAAACCACCCATCATCGTTGTAATTTCTTCTCCAATCGCAAACCAAGATGACCAATCTAACCACCGTAACACCATTTCAAACAACAAAAAAAAAAAGATATGGTAGTTGAAGAGATAGATCTTCTCCAATCGCTTCGTTTATCATCATTTAGACCACCACCTCTTGGGGCGGCAGAAGCCATGTCAGTGGTCCATCTTGAAGCCCATCTTGAAGTCCTGCGTTCTTCTGGAATCGATGGCAGTGGCCTATCTTGAAGCCCCTGCGTTTATTCGGAAGCCATAAAAGTCCCATATCTTGGGGGCGACGGTAGATGGGGAAGATCGGTGGAAAGGGCAGAGAGTGGGGGGGCGGGGGAGGGTGTGGGGCTCGTAGGGATTTATTATAAATAATAAGGATATTGGTACAAAAGTGAAAATGAAAATGATATAAGTACACAAATCCGACTGAAAAAATAGCTAAAATTTTTTGTGAAAAAAATAAAAGTACAAGAATGATTTTTCTATCTGAATACGAAGATTATGAAAACGTAAACTGAAAATGAATACCGTAAACGTACGGATCCTTAGTGTGGCACAGCCCAGGCCGACCTTCCATAGAGGAAAATGGTGATCCAGCCCAAGCTCGAGCTCGGGTTTTTCAAGCCTGTGTTGTTCATAAAATGGGCCAATCGGGCCTTTTCAGGCTGGCCATTGACCCATTTGACGCCTTTACTTAATGATTAACCTATTATATTTATCAACAACCGCGAGAAAAGTACTTCTAAGAGACCAAACTACATCTTTGAATAATTTAGTGGTAAACATTTAATGTATGCTAGAAAATTGATATGATACATATACCGCCTTCTCTTTTAAACTTTAGTCATTTTTTATTCATCTAAGATGTAGTTTTTTTATAAATGATATTTACGAACGGCTTGTGGTTCGTTCTTCATAAAATTCGTTCATGTTCATTTGTATAATATACGAACAGAACATGAACAAGTTTTAGAACTCGTTTATTAAACGAGTCGAACATGAACACTCCAAAATGGTTTGCGAACAACTCTTCTAAATTATAAATTAATTAAAATGTGTTTAAAGAATTAATATTTATATAAATCAAAATTTAAACCTGGATGCCAGGCCTTGATGTCAATAAGCCCAAAATCCCAAGTGCACTTAAAAATATAGAGCCCAACCCCCCAAAGAGCCCAAGCTATGAAGCCCAATGCCTGGAAATTCTAACTATTTTAACTAAAACCTAAACCTAAACACTCACTCACAGATCACACAGTCCCATTCACTCTCTCGTCGCCTCCTTCATCTCACACACACGCGCGCGCGACTCACAGATTGAGATCGCACATAATCCCCATGCCTCACAGATCGCACATATCCTCTCTCTCTCTCTCTCTCTCTCTCTCTCTCTCCCTCTCTCTATCTCTTCACACGGACATCACAGCTTCAATCAGCTCGATGCTATCATTACCTATCTTCGATGCAGTCATCTCCCTGTTGTCGGATTCTGCCTGTCGAAGGTCATCACTTGTCTTTGATGCCGTCATCTCCTCGTCGCCGGATTCCACCTGTCAAAGCTGGAGAAAGAAGTCCATAACTATTAAGAGGTTGCTGAGCACTGGGATCAAAAGAAGGAAAAAGTGGTCTCTGTCTTTATAGCCAATCAGTCCCTCAGTGTTTTTTTATTTCTGCGTCACTCATTGTATCTTCTATATACAGATTTTTTTATTCATTATAGCTTGATTGCAGGAATATGAGATTTGAGCAAATTTAGGGTTTGACTGGAAATTTAACACGAATACGAGCTGAGTTTCCGAACTCGAGTTTGACTCGTATTGCTAAACCAGTTGAGCGAGTCGAGCCCGAGTTTCACCGTCACGAACTCGAGCCGAGTTCGAACATCAATATTTTGGCTCTTAAAGAACTCGAGCCGAGCTCAAACATGTCAAAACTTAAACAAATTGAGTTCGAACACACCCATGTTCGGCTCGAACTCGGTTCGTATACAGGCGTAGATCTATTTGTCTCACCTTTACTCTTTTTTTTTTGTCTTTTTCTTTGCGTCGAAAATCCTTGTATTGCCTTTAAGCTCAAACTATTTACATAGTCATACATTTCAAACCATACTATTTGAATGTACATGAATAAGTATCCATTCTCTAATAAGTTACTGCTTTAAGTACTCTCTGAGTGTTCATATCCCATGCTTGGCAGAGGATTTTATTCATTTCTGTAGCCGGAAGATTTGTCCAACTATTAACTCTATATTTATCCACTGTTGAATGACATAGAGGCATCCATGGACAATGTCACAAAATTTTGAAATCCTTTCCTGCCATATCCCATAGGTTGTTATTGCCACATCTAGCTTACTCATTTTGGCCTAGAAGCTCTTCCCCTGCATGTTCTGGTTGCTTCATGAAGAAATTGAGTCCATGAATCCATGTTAATTTGAACTTGCAGTTTGCTCAGCACCAATTGCTACGGTCTGTGCATACTAACATTGCGTGAAGAGATGATCAATGGTCTCAGGTTGTTTGCCACAGAACATATGTATCATCTTGAATGATATTCATTCTTTCAATTTACTCTTTGTTCTAATACCTCTACAAATTAACCAAAGAATCATAGCATATTTGGGAATATTTCCTGGAAAACTAGATCAGTTTCCACCAACAGACTTTAGTTCTTAACACCCTCCTAAGCTGTTTTTATAGTAAAATGTCCACTTGAGTGAAGGTTCCGTAGTATTTTGTCTGGTTGTTCACTGTCAGGTCTAGGTAATGACCCCAACAACTGATTAAGGGCTCTCTCCTCATTTGATCTGGTGTTAGGTAAATTCTATGCGTTCTCTTGTATAACAGCACAAACTTTGCTATTTATATCTACTCCAGCATCACACGCTACTCTATGCCCAAATCTGCGAAGTAATGTTTCCCCATCAGCCCATATGTCAAGCCACAAATATATATCCTTCCTATTTCCAACATTATATGTACAGAATTGAGTCAATTTGGCTCTGATTTTGACAAGTTTCAACTGTTTTTTTTGGTCTTATCTCTTCTTATGGAATTTTTTTTGGTGGTCTTCAAGCGTTTGGGATTGTTGCTGGTTTTTCTTCGGTTGACGAGGAGATTGTTGTGTTAATGGAAGTTTTGTTGCCACTTCATCTGCTTCCTCTACTACTCCTTTGTAGCCGAAAAAATCTGATGTTATTTAACAAAAATAATTTATGCGCAAGCAAGGTTTTGATTTATTTTACTGAATTCTGGAATAATCTCTAAATGTATCTTCTTCTAAAGATTTTGTATTCAGCCCTCTTTTGCATGCCGTCACTAGCTGTATGCAAGTTAAGGCTTACTAGCTTGGTCAAAATTAATACTATATTTTCAATGAGTTTTATGCATAGTTGATTCTTATCTTTTTCGTGCCTATGTTCTTTTATTTAAGGATACAAAATGAGCTCATACAGCAGTCCAGTACTTTTCTAAATAAATAATGCAATATTAAAAAATACAAAATTAGTAATTTATTAAGTTGAGATGTAGACTTTTGATCGGCCAAGAGTTTTTTTCGTGAATAACAACTTTTCAACAGTCAAGAACTACAAATTAAACCTAGGAATAATTGTAAAAAAATACCCTTGTGGTTTGGGCCATTTGCAGAAAGATCCCTGCTGTTACAAAGGAACATCGGTGTTTTTGTTACAAAATAAAAAATGTGTCCAAAATACCCCTGTAAATTGTCCAAATGAAAAAATTACCCTTTTTCGCCACAAGCTCAAGCCCTAATTAGGGCCGGTGTGAGCAAGCATGTGAAGCAACAAGAAGGGGACGGAATGGAAGGGGAAAGGGGAAAGGGGAAGAGGGGGAATGGGAGGGAACACTGGTCACCGGCAAGGGTCGAAGCTACGGACGAAAACAAACGGCGGCAGACGGAAGGAAGAAATGGCCGAAGCTACGGCCGACCAAAGCTAACCTGAGGGAGGAAAAGAGCGACCGAGACTGCCCATGTGTAGACCGTAGATCCCTACACTCCGGCCTTTCACCACCACGACGTCCGACCAAAAACAAACGGTGGAACCCAAAACTGACGGACATATCCGGGTGGAGCAGGGGGCGGCGGTGACGACGATTGTGATGAGACAGGTCGCAGCGGTTAGGGTTTGGTTGATTGGAGTAGGAAAAAAAATCAATATTTGGAGAGGAAAGAAATATAGGGCATTTATGTCATTTCGTTAGAATAATCTCTACCAAACGCACTCTTCAGGAGCGTGAACATCATATACCGTTAGTTTGAACGATTTTTTTAATAGTTGCAACATTTTTACAACCGCGAGTGTTTCTTTGTAACTTATGTAATAAGAGAGGTCTTTTTGCAATTAGCCCAAATTACAAGAGTATTTTTTTCCGATTATCCCTTAAACCTAATGTAAGCTTCAAGAAAAGTCATCACATCCTTCTAGATCAGATCAGTGTAGGTTGAGTTTACTTTCCTTTTATATCTTTTTGAACTGCACAAAGCTTGGGATCATGACGTGGAAACAGGATCTTTCGCGTGGTTTGTCCCATTTTCTAGTCTCGTGTTTTACTCGTTATACATTTTCTTTTTTTAATTAGTCAATCAACTTGAATGCAAAAGGAATTAAAAAAGAAGACTGCATAATTTTTATTTACAGTCATCAATGTATTATGCCATGAAATCACATATATGAATTTCTTTTCTTATAGTTAATAACATTACATAAGATTTTTCATAATTTACTAATTATGAAGTATCAACGTGTGCTAAATATACTTTATAAATGGGTTTATCAAAAAACTACTCTCTCCGTCCCAAAAAAATTAATCACATACTTTTTTTTTTACTGTTCCAAAAATATTGACCACTTTTTAAATTAAGAGAGATTTTATTAATATTTACTCTTTTTAAAGTTTGTTATTTTATTTTTCTCTTCACATTTAATCCTCCTCCAATTTATTTTGTCTCTCTTGACCGGTTTCCTTCCGCTCTCCCCCCCCCCCCCCTCTCTCTCTCTCTCTATATTGTAGTAAAATGAGAAAAACACTTAATTCTTAATATGTGCGTTAAGATAAAATAGAATAAATTTTTTTTTGAAAAAGGAGAAAAATTAATTACGTAATTAAGGTTATTAATTTACTGAACATTTACCAGTGGAGTGAGTCAACTGTACTTGGAAGTTGGGAATGGTAAGGCGGGGAAGCCAAAAAATTATGTGGCGCAGCAAACTAGTACTAGTACTACTAGTACTTGTAGTTAAGACCAAGAGCACAAGTGAAGTAGCGTTGGGGGCACGTTCTCTTCTAACTCCAACGTGATGTGATGCCTTCAATTCCTGGTTTTAGCAATTTGCGTTGCCCCGGAGAAAATAATACGCTACTGTCTCTGTCGCAAACACACAATTGTTTGGAGGTCGTTGGGCCCTGTTTTGTGCACTAGTTGTCTCCCCTCACACGTGGGTGGTGACATTGTTTGGAGGTCGTTGTGCACTAGTAGTTAAAATGGTAATTGATACAACAGAACTACACTACAAGCTATCAATTCTTTTTCTAAATTGAAATCCTTACGAGAGGTCTACGAGATCGTATGGATGCTTGCATCCCATGAAGTACCCTTTTTTTTTTTTATCTGGAAAGGGAAGTTCCCCTCCCTACTTCTACCGTATTTAGCTATACAGTTTATTTTTAAGTTTTATATATCTTGTTAGTACATTAAATCGTAGTGAAAATTGTAGTGCATTATGGAAAACAACATCAACTCTTAGCATTTATTTAAAGTGTGAAAAAGCGTTAAGGGTGCGACAATAAACTTTTTCATACTATATTCGTAACAAGTGTGTACTTCACGATAGACTATATGTTACCTATGGTGGGCAACTACTACCCACCTTGCTTTTTTTGAACTTTTCTTTTTACATGACTAGTTTCGGTAACATTTGTTAAGTGAAACGTTGAGATGATGTGAATTCTTGAGCTTTCCCTTGAGATTTTCTTGCATTGAGATTGGATTTTGCCCACCTTATTTAGGAGTCATGGCCTCGCCACTGCAAGTGTTAATTGTTCCCTCAATCAGCCTATAGTTTTTTTTCACCGTTGCAACGAAACATTTGGAATATTTTTAATGTAACAAAGGGAATTCTTTTTACAGGTTGATACTTTTTATTTTAAGTACTAACATACTCCAATCGATCAAAAAATAGACTTAAGTTGTGTTTACATTCAAGTGTTTATATTAAAGAAATTGGATGAAGTGATTGGGGCTACGTGTGCTATAGTCAATGAATACGTCCAAACAGAATGGTCCAAACAAACTGACCGATGTGGGTTCGAAGTCATTTTGAACTCGTTTGAGTGTATCTATTTACTATCAAAGTGTATCTATTAACTATCAAATCTTAATAACATGCATGACTATGATTTGTTTGGAGTCTACCTATTGATTAGATGCATATATATGTTGGTGGTTAAGCAGAGTAGTAACCAAGTATCATATTAGGATTTAAATACGTTTAATTGTACATATATAGGCATAGTTGGGTTCGGTTTAGAACAATTATTAAGAAAATCAAACCGTACCGACCAGACTGAACATTTGATTTGAAAAAAAAAAATCAATTCTGAGTATTTTTTAAAATTTATTCGTGATCAGCTAGATTTATCGGTTCAGACCAGTTAAATCGATTTTAAGGTATAAAAATGCACACGTCTATCTAAGAATCATAGTCATGAATAGGGCCATTTTGATATCATGTCACTTCGGTTTGAAGCAAAGCGTGATAATTAAAGTAGGGCACATAATTTTCCATCGCTATAACCGCTAGAAGAGAGAGACTCACTTTTGGCATAAAGCTGCTTTAATCAAGACCCTTTCGCTACCTGTAAAGCATGCCAAAAGATGCTAGAGTTCTTTATTGCTGTATTATTTTTCTTTTCGGTTTAGTGGTTAGGTTCTATTATTGGCGAAGTGGCAATCATTTTCTGGAATGAATAAAGACGAGCAACTTATGCTGGCCTCGTAAACTCGTAAGATATCTTACTCTTTATGCTTCGACCTCAAGACAGTCAAATTAGTGACACTTCAAAAGTTAATTTTGCAGACCTTGCTAGTAGCCATTCAATTGAAGTGTACTTATTGAATTTGAATACCAATTCAAGTTGCTATTCGAGTTGCGATAACGTATCCGTCATGCTCTCTAAAGTTATGTCGATTTAATTGACGTGGAACGAAGTGTCTTAGCAAAGCGAGTGCCATTATTTAGTAGATGTATGAATTTTTACATTCATATTAGACCGTGATTTTACGAATGCAATACTAAAAACTAAGTCATAATTAGTTAGTATATCAATTAGGTTGAGTTTTAAAATTATATAAGGCTTACGAACATAACTCTAATTATTCATATGAAAGTAATTAAATTCAAAATTAAGGACCCAATCCAAATTTTAATCAACTATTAGATCACATTCTGGTCTAAATCTCATAAGTTGTTTATATTTGCTTGCAACATCAAATTTTTCTTCTAAATCTAATATATATATAAATTTTGATATTCATATTCAATATTAGTTTAAGGATACAATAGTTAAAATTAAGCATAATATGTTAATACACAGAAAGTCTCGTCATAGTTTGTTATTTGATGTAGCAGACAATGTTATCTAAAGGTAATTACATTGAACTGGGGGAACACTCGGCCCAGCGGGCGAACATGCCGGTTGATTGAGTTGAGTTTTACATGATTAAAATTACTTTTGTTATTTATAACAGGCTTGCGAATATAACTTTCATCATTCTTGCAAAATTAATTAAATTAAAAATAATGACCTTATCCAAATTTAAATAGATTGTTAGACCAATTTATTGTTCTAAATCTTATAAGTTATTTATATGTTTGCATCTATAGATTTTAATTTTCATCCTACTGAACGTTTTTTATGAATATTATTGTGAAAATCAAGTCTTAATAAGTTAGTATATTGATCAAGTAGAGCTTTAAAAGTAACTTTAAATTATATAAGACTTACTAATATAGCAATTAACTGTTCTTGGAATGAGGACCATATTCAATATAATAGTTGAGATTTTTATCATCACTTTTATGCTTGGTATGTAGTGTTTATAATTTTACTTCACATTGAAAATATAATGTGATGATATGTCATATGAATGAGTTATCGTTGAGTTTTATTGCGCACGCTCTAGTTATTAGTTATTATTTAGATAACAAATGATTTTTGCACATTATTGTTTTGCATGTGTCCGAACAAATTTTACAACTCCTTCCTTAGCTGCAAAATAAAAATATAGAAATGAGCAAACTTGTCACCTACTGTACCCACATTTGAGTATCAAATATATATATATATATATATATAGGGGACCGATCCACATCTACCGGTGGAGAAATAACAATTTCTCCACCGAACCGCAGGTAAGAGCAGCGGTTGGCCACGTGGCGCAAAAAGGGACGAAAAGGGACGAAAAAGGACGAAAATACTATGAGAAATTCACGAAAATATCACGAGAAAATGAAAAACTCGTGAGAAAATGGTGGCAATAATGCCCAACCGCAACTCCTACATGCGGTTGGCATTATTGCCTTCCGTGACCCCACCCCCCTTGCCCCCCCACGCGTCACCCCCCTTGCCCCCCACCCCGTGGCCCCCACCCTATGTCCTTTTCCCCCACCCGTGAACCCCCCTTCCCCCACCCGTGAACCCCCTCTTCCCCCATGTGTCATTACCACCCTACCCCCCCACCCCCACGTGTCATTCCCCCCTCCCCCTCCCTGCTGTTCACTCACGGTTCTTCTCTTCCTCTCTCACTTTTCTCTCTATAAAATCCCTCCTCCCCGAATCATTTTTTCCACCCTCCTCATTCTCCCTATCTCACCTACATACAAACAAAAAAAATTTACGCTAGAAGATCGGTGGATAACCGCTAGAAGATCGGTGGATTTTTCTTGAAATATATCAAGTTAAAACAAGTAAGTATTTTTCAATTTGTTCATACCAATTGATTGTTTAAATTGTGTTACGCTTAAATTGTTCTTACAATAGTCTAAAATTCGTGTTTAGGGCGTCAAAATTACGTTTTGACAAATCGGGGTATTACATTCGAAAAATTCCAAAATAGCGATTTTTTAGGGCGTCAGAAATAGAATTTTTTACGAATTTATAAAAAATAGCTAGAGCTAGATTTTGCCAAAATACGAAACAGAGACCCTAGTTATTTTCAAAAGATCTGTATCAGGTAAAAATTTCAGATTTTTCCAAAGACTGGAAAGGGGTTAACTGATACACGCAACCTTGTAACTTTGCAGTGTAATTTAAAATATCAAGCCAGCGCGATTTCGCGCGAAACTTTTATGAAAACCCTAGGGTGTTGGGAAGTTCCATTCCCCAGGAATTCGGGCCATTCCGAAGCCGTTAGCTAATTTTTTGGCCGAACGGGCTTTTAAGCGCTCGATCCGGACACCGGTTCGAGATTTTTAGGCGAAAAATCCGTAAAATACTTTTTAGATCAAGAATGAACTCAGGAAGCTTAAAATAGCATTTTAAAGCACTTTTGATATTTTCTGAAGCCAGGGGGTATTTTGGTAATTTGCCACCCCGAGAGGGGTATTTTGGTAATTTTCCCGAAAAAGTTTTCCAACGGACTTTTAAGTCCAGAAGTGTAAGTAAAACGCCTGAAATGTTGTTTTGCAGCTGATTGCGGGGCGTAATTGTCGCTAAAGGTGAAAACTTAATTAGACAGTTTTTTCACGAATTTATAAAAAATAGCTAGAGCTAGATTTTGCCAAAATACAAAACAAAGACCCTAGTTATTTTCAAAAGATCTGTATCAGGTAAAAATTTCAGATTTTTTCAAAGACTAGAAAGTGGTTAACTGATACGCGCAACCTTGTAACTTTGCAGTGTAATTTAAAATATCAAGACAGCGCGATTTCCTGCGAAACTTTTATGAGAACCCTAGGGTGTTGGGAAGTTCCATTCCCCAGGAATTCGGGCCATTCCGAAGCCGTTAGCTAATTTTTTGGCCGAACGGGCTTTTAAGCGCTCGATCCGGACACCGGTTCGGGATTTTTAGGCGAAAAATCCGTAAAATACGTTTTAGATCAAGAATGAACTCAGGAAGCTTAAAATAGCTTTTTAAAGCAATTTTGATATTTTCTGAAGCCAGGGGGCATTTTGGTAATTTGCCCCCCGCGAGGGGTGTTTTGGTAATTTTCCCGGAAAAAAGTTTTTCGGTCCAGAAATGTAAGTAAAACACCTGAAAGGTTGTTTTGAAGCTGGTTTGATGGGTGTTAGGGTGACAATGAACCCCCGGGGGCTATTTTGCTAATTTTACATTACACAAATTTGTGCTTAAAATAACTTTTAGTTCAGGAAAGGGTGTGAGACACCTGAAAAGTTATTTTAAAGAGTGAATTCAGGAAGCTTAAAATCCCATTTCAAAGCACTTTTCAGATTTTTTTTGTCAGGGGGCATTTTGGTAATTCGCATCCCCGATAGGGGTATTTTCGTAAATTTGCAGCGTTAAGTTTTTCAAAGGATTTCTTAGTCCAGAAATGTAAGCAAAGCACCTGAAAGGTTGTTTTGAAGCTGATTTGGGGCGTTAGGGTGATAATGAACCCCCGGAGGCATTTCGGTAATTTGCCGCTCATCGGGGGCTATTTTGCTAATTTTACATTATACCAAATTTCCCGAAAGACGGTGGTTTAAATAAATTTTATTCTTCTTTTATTTAAATCTATGACTTGTTGAGAATGATATAATTTTTATTTTTTAGATTACAGTATAAATATGGATGCAACTGGAGGAAATAATTTTTGTGAAGGTTCTGATCCACCTTACGTTGGTCAAGTTTTTCAAGCACTGGACGAAGTTGAAGCATACTATAGAGCATATTCGAAAACGATAGGTTTCGGTATTAGAACTAAGACGACTAGAAAACGGGCGAATACAGATCAAATTTGTGCAAGACTATTTGAGTGTCATAGAGGAGCACCGCATGTAACTCCGGTCGTTCGGATCAGTGACGAAGGGACAACAAGACAAAGAAAACGGGACACATTTTCGGGTACCGGCTGCAAGGCCCATGTGTATGCAGTACACCGAAAAAATGAAAACCATTGGGTTGTCACAGGAGTGGAGTTGAGCCATAATCATCAGTTGATGACCCCCAGTAAGATTGGTCAAATTCATCAACACCGAGAAATAAGCGCGGCACACAGACAACTAATTTTTACAATGGCCGAGGCTAAAATTCCACCTTCTAAGATGATGGGGGTTTTCTCAAGCCAGGTTGGGGGGATTGACAAGTTGAGTTTCAACGAAGTAGACCTTCGAAATGAACTTCGTGCTCAGAGGAGAGAGTCTTTCGGTAAGAGTGATTCTCAAACTACACTTGATCTCTTCAGGTCCCTTCAGAGTGAGAATTCTGGATTTTTTTACAGTCTCCAACTGGATGATGAGAACCGCATTAGTACTATATTTTGGGCGGACCCCCGTTCTAGAGCTGCTTACCAAAATTTTGGGGATGTTGTGACGTTTGACACCACATACCGCACCAATAAGTACTCTATGCCTTTTGCTCCGTTCACCGGGGTGAACCACCACTATCAGTCAATCTCGTTTGGCTTTGCCCTGCTTAGGGATGAGACGGAGGAGTCATTTACGTGGTTATTTGAAACGTGGCTTCAAGCAATGTATCATATTCCTCCAAAGACCATCATCACCGACCAAGATCTGGCAATGAAAAATGCAATCGCTAAGGTCCTTCCAGATACTCACCATGGCCTGTGCACATGGCACATAAGCAACAAATATCCCGAACGGCTTCACCATGTATATGCAAACCATCCGTCATTCAAGACTGACTTTAATACATGTGTGAAGAAATCGTTGACGGTAGACGTGTTCGAGGAGAGGTGGGCCACGTTAATGGATACTTACTATTTGCACAATCACGAATGGTTACAATCGTTGTATGAGATCAAGACACAGTGGGTCGGTGCCTACACCAAGAAGTTTTTTGCAGCCGGAATGACTACGACCTCGAGAAGCGAAGCTATGAATTCATTCTTTGATGGGTACGTAGGCCAGTCTTCAAGTATAGCGGAGTTCGTACTAGAGATGCAGAAAGCCGTTGACAGGCAATTGTACCGTGAGAGAGAAGCCGACGCGGCTACAGTTTGCAAAGAAAGAGCTATACTAGTTTATTCACCTTTAGAGGCTCATGCGGCTCAAGTCTATACCAAGGAAATGTTTCGACAGTTTCAAGAGGAACTACTAAAGTCGAATCAATATGGCATGACAAAGTTGCACGAGTATTCCACCAGAGATATCAAGGTTTATGCTTTGACAAATGTGACGAACTTCGCCAATCCGTGCTCTTCGTCGGCTCCGAGGACCAGACGACATTTTACCGTAGCAGTTTGTAAGGACACCGGGTTGGTTAATTGCAACTGTCAACTGTTTGAGCATAAAGGTATACTTTGTCGACACGCGTTGAGGGTTTTGAGCGCCAAGAATGCTAGTGAAATCCCTCCACCGTATATCTTGGAACGGTGGACGAAGGAAGCCAACAGAGTCCACGGTCACATTCCTTACGTGCCCAATGTTTCAGTTGATTTCGAGCAATCTGAGACGCTGCGATATAATCACCTTTGTAACATCATGCACGGTTTATCAATGGATGCAGCGTCGACATTTGATGGGTACAGGTATCAAGTTGAAGCAGCCGCACGGGATAAGGCTAAGCATGCACAGTTTAGGATGGCATTACCAGAAACTGTGGACACTCCGACTACTCGGACAACTCCAGGCGGTAGATTCAATCGAGCCAAACAGCCAGTCATTGACGGTACTGACCTACAAGGTGAGGAGGACGACATTTTTGATCCAATTATTTCTCAAACAAAAGGGCGAAAACGAGCAATACGCATGAAGAATCCGATTGAAGAAGCAACGGGTCAAAAAAAATTACGAAAGTGTGCGTTGTGTAATAAGATGACTGATCATGACAAGAGAAACCATTATAAAGTGTTAGGTATCGAACCTGGCAGTATGGTCGAGGAGGACGATGATGAGGAAGAGTGTTAGGGTTAATGTTTCAGTTGTATAAATTGAACTTATATAATGTTTAAATTTGTGATTTGGTTTGTGCAATCTTTAATTTGTGATTTGATTTGTGGATTATTGATAGTTTTGGTAACTCCGTTTTCGGGCACACTTTAGGCCCCATTTGATAGCTTCCGAAAAAAGTTGTAATTTTTTTGTCACTTTTTTTCCGCTCATTGCACTTCAGGCACGCTAGTTAGCCCATTTGTAAGACTTTCGGCAAAAAACGAGACACATTAATTTTTGAGTTTTCCTAGGAAGGGCCTATTCGGGCACACTTTAGGCCCCATTTGATAGCTTTCGAAAAAAGTTGTAATTTTTTTTGTCACTTTTTTTCGAATGCCGTCATATGAAAGGTATATTCGCGCACATTTTAGCGCCAAATTCATAGCATGCGAAAAATTATGTACATTTCTTTTTGGTACAGTTTTTTGTAACATCACAGCAGCTAGCCACGCACGTTAGGATAATGGTAATGAAGGCGTCTAGCTTCATTCTTTTTCAGCTCCCAGGCTATCCTATACCTAAACGTCAAGGCATCCTTCCTAGTCCACGAGGAGTGTTTGAGCACTTCCGAGCGAGCAATGTAGTCCATGTACTTGAGGACGTAAATCCCGCAATCGTGACCGTTATATTGCTTTGGTCGGTCCTTTATCATCACGACCGTCCAAGGGTCACCCTGTGGCCGTCCGCATGCTAGCGAGAGGACAGTAGTCTGCATCCAACAATAAAAACGAGAATCAAGCCTATGAGACAAGAACAATATACTATGAGCCAAGGTCAAAAAATAAATACTAACCACTAAAGTGATGTACTCATTGTACATCTGTGCCAGCAGCTGTCCAGGCTCGTCCTCCCTTAGGCTATCGTATATGTGAACCGTTCTGAACGCTGGATGGAGAACTAATAGGAACCAGTGGTTTGCATGATGACAGGGTATCATGATAAGGTTCGCATCAGCAGCGGGACATTGATAGTCTGCGTTCATCATGCCTAACACGTTTCGACCTGGTTTCCACTTACTCCTGCCGCCCCCTCGCCTCCATTCTGTGAATTCTCTCACCGTTAATTCCACAAAATGAGTGGGATACATGTTAAGCTTCAGATATTCAGAACGGTTAAAATGTTGCTCTCTAATCCGGAGCAGTTCTATGTAAGCGTTCATGACAAAATTTGAAAGATCTGTCTCCGGCGCCAACGTTCTGATATCCTCATGACCTAGGAATGTCGCAAGGGGAAAGTCTGCTGAATTGACAGGCTCATGCCCGAAGTAGTGCCGGTCGATCCAAGCCATCTTGTCCGACCTCAATGGCTTCGTCGCTTGTCCTTTGTCCGACCGAAAGCTTGGGCGCGAGGCCTGGATTCCTACTTGGGGAACCTGACTCTGGCACTGAGAGTCGTATGCGTTTGGAGGCAAGCGACTATATGGCTCCCATACCTGACTCTGGGGCTGATAGTCGTACGCGTCAGGAGGAGGGCGACCAGACGGCTCCCACACCTGACTCTGGGGCTGATAGTTGTACGCGTCAGGAAGAGGGCGACCAGACGACTCCCACACCTGACTCTGGGGCTGATAGTCGTACGCTTCAGGACGAGGGCGACTAGACGGCTCCCCTTCGTAACCCCGGTACGCAAGACTAAAGTTTTGAACTTCAGTCTTGTACTTCTCAATGGACCTCTTAAGATTGTCAGGAGCCTGCGCGACAAACCAGTCAAACGACTCCAGCTGCTTGAACACCTCAATGCCCTGGTCAACCTAAAAAACATGCATAGAAAATATGGCTAATCATATTTGACAAATGGTCGATAAGGTGCGCAAATAAATTATCAAACAACACTAGCATGACTTACAATGGCCAATGCCCAGAACTGGTCATAGACCTCACGTGGCGCGTACGATGTCTTCTTCACCTGGGAAGGGCGATTCACCCTCGTGCGCGTCACCCTGAGAAACCACTGTAAGTATTCCTCAGTACTAATGCCGTCATGCTTCAGCGATACAAGGCTATCATACGTTTCTTGCCAGGTATTCCACTGGTGCACCTCGTCACCCAACAAAATCAAGGCATCAGCCACCTCGAAGTTCGGTCCTCGACCACCCCTGTATGGCCGCATGTCTACCGCGGGTTTTGGTATCCCTTGTGGACAGCCAGCTTGCTTCATAGCTCGATCGGGCATCTGAAACTCACATTCTTCGAAGTGAATGAGCGGCACCCGAACCAAACCTG
Source organism: Escallonia herrerae (assembly GCA_033070095.1). Classification (NCBI taxonomy): domain Eukaryota; kingdom Viridiplantae; phylum Streptophyta; class Magnoliopsida; order Escalloniales; family Escalloniaceae; genus Escallonia; species Escallonia herrerae. The sequence goes on from JAVXUP010001548.1 coordinate 214,503, forward strand.
CCAGCACGTACGACACCGGAAGTTGCCAACACCACTCATCCAACAGATGCATCACCTTGCCATATGGCTGCCACGTCACCTGGGATGCATCTAGTATCTCTAGTTCCCCCCGATAGAACTTTAGATGGTGGTGAGGGTCTACCCGTCTCCTCCTCTGGTTGGTCGTAGGCCCCCAGGCCCACACCCTAGGCCACGTCTCATCGGAATCTACCAACGGTTGTGGACGACCCATGGGTAGCCTCTCGTAAGACCAAACCTGTGAATGCAAACATTATATGGAATTAGTAATTAATCCCGAATATATTGACTAAGGATCCTACCAAGAAAATAAATGCTCATACCTGTAATAGAGTCAGGCAGGCGGCAATGGACTTGGCACCGTTTCTCGTAGCCTTACGCAGTGCTCGATATAGGTGCGCAAGGACAGCTGAACCCCACGAATAGGAGTATACCTCCTCAAGATCCTCCAAGAACACCATATACTTCGGATGCACCGTGTTTTTCGAATGCGTCGGAAGTAATATAGCTCCAATAATATACAGAAGGAATGCCTTCGTATACGTCACGAAATCTTGAGGAGTGTATTCATCCGGTAGCACGCCGTACTGCTCTCTCAGCCATTTAAGCTTGATGCCGTTTGTTGTAAGCGCTGCCCTTGGAATTCCCTGAAAATACTGCATAGCCATATTCGCTATGGATGCAGACGGCACGTTCAAAGTAACGGGTCTGCTGTGACATGGGATTCCAAGTATAAATCCGACGTCCTCTAACGTAACAGTCATTTCACCAAACCGGAAGTGAAATGAGTTCGTCTCGCTCCTCCATCGTTCAACTAGAGCGGATATAAGGCAATTGTCGTGTCGAGACCATTTCCCGCAATCGGTGAACAGGGTTAAATTTTGACGGTGTAATAGCTGTATTTGTTCCTTGTTTAGTACCCACTCTTCAAGGTGCCTTGTGCTTTGAATTGTTTCCAAAACACCCCTATCGACACCGTCAAATACGTGCCTCGCGACGTGGTCATCGTCATCGTATAGGATTGATGTATCATGAGGTCCAGAGCTGAAATTCATACCTTTAAGAACAAAATATAATTATAAACCAACTTAGCGTCCATAATATCCATAATATTTACATTCCAAAACTATAACTGGATCTTTAACCTAGCTTACCAACACATTAGCAATAGTCATTATTTCAATGTATTAAAACAAATCCTCAATTCCCACCACTCCGAACGTTTAATTACGCTAGTTCCCACTGAACTAAAAGTTATTTTAAGGTATGAATTTTAAGCTGGATCCTTCCTAGCAAAATAGCCCCCGATCAGGGGTAAATTACCGAAATGCCCCTGAGCGTTCACTATCACCCCAACGCCCTCAAACCAGCTTCAAAACAACATTTCAGGTGGTTTACTTACATTTCTGGACTAAAAAGTCGTTTGAAAAACTTGGCACGGGAAAATTACCAAAACACCCCTTGGCGCGGGAAAATTACCAAAACACCCCTACGCGCGCCACGTCAGCTTCAAAACAACATTTCAGGTTTTGTAATTACATTTCTGGACTAAAAAGTCCGTCGAAAAACTTAGCACTGCAAAATTACCGAAATACCCCTCTCGGGGCGGCAAATTACCGAAATGCCCCCTGGCATCGAAAAATATCAAAAGTGCTTCGAAATGCTACTTGAGGCTTCCTGAATTCATTCTTGACATAAAAAGTATTTTACGGAGGTTTCGCCCAAAAATCGCGAACCGGTGTCCGGATCAAGCGCTTAAAGGGCCGTTCGGCCAAAAAAATAGGTAACGGCTTCGGAATGGCCCGAATTCCTGGGGAATGGAACTTCCCAACATCCTAGGATTCTCATAAAAGTTTCGTGCAAAATCGCGCTAGCTTGATATTTTAAAATACACTGCAGAGTTACAAGGTTCCCCGTATCAGTTAACCTCTTTCCAGTCTTTGGAAAAATCTGAAATTTTAACCTGAGACAGATCCTTTAAGAATAACTAGGGTCTCTTTTTTGCATTTTGGCAAAATCTAGCTCTAGATATTTTTTATAAATTTGTGAAAAACTGTCTATATTTGGCGCCCTAAAAAATCGCTGTTTTGGAATCTATAAATGTAATACGCTGATTTGTATAAACCTAACATTGAATTATAAGAAAATTCAAAATACTTACTTGTTGTGACTTGATGTATTTAAAGAAAAAACTACCGATCTTCTAGCGGTTATCCACCGATCTTCTAGCGTAAAATTTTTTGGTTTGTATTGTTATGGAGATTATGTAGGTGAGATATGAAGTACGAAGGAAGTTGGTAAAAGATGACAGAGTGCAGAAGAAGGGTTCCGGGGAGGGGATTATAAAGAGAGAAGCGAGGAAGAGAGAAGAAAAAAGACAGAAAAAAGTGAGGAAGGGTGGGTGTTTACGCGGTCAAAGGCTGCGGCAAAAAAAAAAAATTCGGCAGAAGGACACCACGTGGGGCATCATGGGGGAGGGAAGGACGACACGTGGCATCGTGGGGAAGGACACCAGGTGGGGCATCACGCGGGGGGACGCCACGTGGCAGGGGAGGGGGGGAGGCCAACCGCGGGTTGTAGGAGCGGTTGGGCCCTGCGGATGAGGGGAGGGGACGCCACGTGGCAGAGGGAGGGGACCAACCGCGGGTGGTACCAGCGGCTGGGCCACGTGGCAGGGGGAGGGGACGCCACGTGGCAGAGGGAGGGGACCAACCGCGGGTGGTACCAGCGGTTGGGCCACGTGGCAGGGGGAGGGGACGCCACGTGGCAGGGAGGGAGACCAACCGCTGGTACCACCCGCGGTTGGGCCACGTGGCAAGGGGAGGGGACGCCACGTGGTAGGGGCGGGAGACCAACCGCTGGTACCACACGCGGTTGGGCCACGTGGCAGGGGGAGGGGATGCCACGTGGCAGGGCCATCGCCAATACCGCCGGTTGTCCATGCTGGTGGGCCACGTGGCAGGGGGAGGGGACGCCACGTGGCAGGGGCCATGGGGTTGGGCCACGTGGCAGGGGTGGGGGACGGCACGTGGCAGGGATATTAATGCCAACCGCTGGTTGTGCATGCGGTTGGTGTCTTTTTTCTCCTCTCGGCCATTTTCTCACCATTTTTCTCACCATTTCTCGTGCCTTTTTCGCCATTAATGCAGTGGCCGTACACCTTTTTCGCCTTTTTGCACCACGTGGACCAACCGCTGCTCTTACCTGCGGTTCGGTGGAGAAATTGTTATTTCTCCACCGGTGGGTGTGGATCGGTCCCCATATATATATATATATATATATATGGGAGCCGATCCCTGTCTACCGGTGGAAAAATATTTATTTCTCCACCAAACCGCTACTCTTTGTAGCGGTTGTAACTATTCCTCGCAAAAACCCAACCGCAACAAAGTGTTGCGGTTGGGTTTGTGAGAATTAGTGGAAATTATTCCAACCGCAACAAAGTGTTGCGGTTGGAATAATTTCCAAAATTTCTCACAAAACCCAACCGCAACACTTTGTTGCGGTTGGGTTAATTTCCAATAGCCAACCGCAACTAAGTGTTGCGGTTCACTCCGGATGGGCCCTTCCCCGCCACGTGGTGTCCTCCCTCCCCCCCCTCATTTCCATGCCCAACCGCAACTCTTTGTTGCGGTTGGCATGATTACTTCAATGGGCCAACCGCAACAAAGAGTTGCGGTTCACCCCCCCCCCCCCCCCGGATGGCCCCCCCCACCCCCCCATGGTGTCCCCCATGATGCCCCCCCACCCCATGGCCTCCCCTCCCCCATGGTCCCCCTCCCCCCCGCGTGATGCCCCCTTCCCCATGGCCCCCCTTTCCCCCTCCCGTGATGCCACGTGGTATCCTTTCCCCGTCTCAAAGCTTGGCCGCAGAGTCTTCTGCCATTTTTTTTTCTTTCACAGCCTTTGACTGCTCACTCACGGATTTTTTTTTCTCTGTCTTCTTTCTTCTCTCTTCTCTCTCCCTCACTTTTTTCTCTTTATAATCCCTCCTCCCTGAACCATTTCTTCCACTCTCCCTCATCTTTACCAACTGTCTTCATACTTCATATCTCACCTACATAGTCTCCACAACAATACAAACAAAAAAATTTACGCTAGAAGATCGGTGGATAAAGATCCGTGGATTTTTCTTTAAATATATCAAATCAAAACAAGTAAGTATTTTGAATTTTTTTATAATTCAATGTTAATTTCAAAGTTCAAAAATAGTCATTGTAGACTCAAATCGAAGATAGCG
>JAVXUP010001549.1:0-22500 GCA_033070095.1 Escallonia herrerae
GGTGTGCATAAAAAGGTAAGTAAGTGTACTTTATGAGCAGTAAGTGTACAAAACAATCAGTGTGTTGTATAATTGATTAGTTAGGCTGTAAACCGATAGAAATTCTGAAGAAAATCCTTTGAAGCTACTAGCATTGTTGACCATGGAGACAAGCGCAACCTAAGTAAGAAGGAAGTGCACCACCAACCATTGCTAAAATAAATATTAGTCATCAATGCTAGCCGGTTGATGGATTACAAGTGTTGTTATTCCTCAACTTACTGCTTTTGCTAGGCATTTCATGTTCATGCAGTATTACTTTTCTTTTAGAGTTGAATATTTTCTTTTTGAACATAAGACTGTGGAAATTCAAAAATGTTTGTTTGAATAATTCTTTTTTCCTCTTTTTGGTCTATGGCTTTAATTTCAGCTAACATTTAATGCAAGATATTTTTGTGTGGTTTGATCAAATATAGTGCTTACGTTCTAACATCATATTTTTCTTTTTATTCAATCATCACTTGCCAGTATACACATATCGTTTCTATATTTATGTTGTTCTCTAAAATAATAAGTTTCTGTACTTTATATCTTTTGTTCTAAGTCTTTTTCAAGTATGCGGCTTCTTAACGAGTGTCTATGCATTAGGTCGCTTTTGGAAGATCATGAAATTACAACTTTCAAGCCAGATACACTAATAACCAAGTATTGTCGTACAAAAATCGAGCTTTGCCATCAGTTACGAATGTGGGTACGGAATTCAAAAAATTATGTGATTCAAAAGATTGTTCAAGATCTTCCGTCCTCCTACGATGGAGCAAAAAAAATTATATTTGAGAATCGTAACTCGTAACTTACATGATGCAACAAAGTTAGTAAACTATTTCGAAAATAGAGAAAGAAAGCTTCATCCCTTATCAATTCAATTAGAAAAACAAAATATGGATCCAAACACCACTGTGAAATCTCACATGCTGGCAAAAGAAAAAGTTTACCACAACCTCAAGCGAAAAGAATTTAGTCCAAACATAACAACTTTGGTTCATGCAATTGTGGCCACACTCCAATCTAGACGGCCTAGTGAAAGCATTCATCAAAAGTTAAAAAAAAAAAGGTTCCTTGACACGAGAGATTTGGCAGTTATGTTGGAGAATTGAAAGGAATTTTATTGAAGGTGTGAACAGACTGAGGTAGAACCCTTGAAGACATGCTGATGGGTACAAATTAATAATTTTTTGGGCCAGGTATGTTACACAGTTTTGTTTGGTGCAGTATTAAGCACTCTAACGTAACTATGTGATATATCTTGCAATGCTGGAGGCATCAAAGTGAACGTTACTCATGGAATCTTCGTCAACTATTTTGCATTCAATTTTTTTGTTTTAAAAAGTTCACTTGATGATCTTTAAATTGGTTGAAGCACAAGTGTTGTAACTCTAATTTTATGATTTGGTTATATTGCAATTGTCGCAACCCCCACTTGCCATCGCATTTACTATTATTATTATTGTTGTCGATGGTGATATGACCTTCCTTAATCAGCACTTTATTAATAATTATTATAAATGTTTATGTGTGCAACGCACTGGTTTAAAACTACTCTTTATTAGGTTCCTACCCTGTGAGTGGCAAGTGTCCCGGCCAAAGCTGTCCCTCCATACCCAATACTCTCAAGGCACGTGGGATACACACCTCATCATGTTGAATGCATCACTACTACAAGATATAGTCGATGGTAGCTATTCCTGGGAAAAGGCAGAAATTTCAGCTCACAGAAGAATGAAGTCCCAACAACTCCACGTTAATCCCCATCATCCTTGGCAGGTCACCACAGAGGTTATGGATCTGCATGCTCACCTATACCGAGTGCTTCCTCGACGTTACATCTTTGTCGACTCTCAAATTCCTCACCAAAAATCGCCGATAGTCTTCAAAAGCTCCCTACTCCATATACATACCGGCAGCCCGACCATTTTAACGAGCAACTATAAGGCTTATACCATTTGCTAAAGCACAAATGCTTCAATTTTAGGGTTACACCTTTGAATAGTAACCATCTAACCCTAGTCCAAAACTTCCCGATCAAGCAGCATTCTCGGAACTTGAGTCAAGAATAGCATGATTTCTAGTCCACTTTAAAGTCACTTATCCTCTTTTCTCTCGGCAAGCATATGGACCACATATATTCTGACCAGAGTCGGAATTCCAGCCACCTCCCGGTAAGATTTGCTTGGTGTTGCTGCTAGAATATTGATCGGGATCCACGGCTAGGAATTGGACCTGCAAAATAGAACACGGAGTGACCACCGGGGATGTTCCGGTGGAGGCGGCTCCGATGCTAAAGTCAGAACGTTGCTACTAGGGTAGAGCTCTGAATAGCGTAAGAATGCACTGGGTGCTTGTGTGTGCTTGTCTGTGTACCTGAGGATTTTCCCCTTATGTAGGCCATTTCCCAGACTCCTCTCTCCTTTAGGATTCTTTCCTCGCTGATCCCTCACGTAGTAGAGTCCTACCAGGACTAATCCTTTTAGCAGTTGAGTCCTAAACGGATTCTATCACCTCCCTCAGACTCTGTCCCGATACAGATTCCTCAGTTCCGCTCAAAGTCATCCATGCCACGTGTCATAAGTTGGTTAGGGGGATATTTTAGCTATATCATAATGCCCCCTGCCTTTGACGGTTCCCTTGAGCGAACGGTTAAAGGCACATGTGTAACAACAGACCGAAGGCAGTTCAGCTAAGAATTATCCAGGTTTGTCATTCGGCGGAACTTTTTAGAATTCTGCACTCAGAAGCATGTGTTAGGGAGGTCTGGTCGGACATCCTGGTCGGGAGGTCTGGTCGGGCATCCTGGTCGGGAGGTCTGGTCGGACATCCTGGTCGGGAGGTCTGGTCGGGCGTCCTGGTCGGGAGGTCTGGTCGGGAAGCCTGGTCGGGAGGTCTGGTCGGGCATCCTGGTCGGGAGGTCTGGTCGGGCATCCTGGTCGGGCGTCCTGGTCGGGAAGTCTGGTCGGACTTCTTGGTCGGGACATCTGATCGGACTTCCTGGTCGGGACCTCTGATCGGACGTCCTGGTCGGGACCTCTGGTCGGACGTCCTGGTCGGGACCTCTGGTCGGACAACCTGGTCGGGACCTATGCTCGGACTTCCTGGTCGGGACCTCTGGTCGGACGTCCTGGTCGGGACCTCTGGTCGGACGTCCTGGTCGGACTTCCTGGTCGGGACCTATGCTCGGACTTCCTGGTCGGGACCTCTGATCGGACGTCCTGGTCGGGACCTCTGATCGGAAGTCCTGGTCGGGACCTCTGGTCGGACGTCCTGGTCGGGACCTCTGGTCGGACAACCTGGTCGGGACCTATGCTCGGACTTCCTGGTCTGGACCTCTGGTCGGACGTCCTGGTCGGGACCTCTGGTCGGACTTCCTGGTCGGGACCTCTGGTCGGACAACCTGGTCGGGACCTTTGCTCGGACTTCCTGGTCGGGACCTCTGGTCGGACTTCCTGGTCAGGAATGGATCAGCCTTTTGTCTTGCCACGTGTCAGGGAACCATGAAGGCGTCTTGAATGTTGAGGCGGTTAAATTTTGAATTTCAAAATTTAATGCTCCGGGAATCCCGGACGACACGTGTCTTGAATGTTACCGCCTTCGTAGGGGCGGTTATTCCAACACTCTTCTATATATTTGGACTCCTCTCCTCATTTGCCCCCTGCTACTCACTCTCACTCTGTTCGGCTCATCTGTCAACAAGTAAGTTTCTCTTCTTCTCTTCCTGTTCGGCACATATCTATTTCCTTTTCATAGCTCTCCACACCGTAGCTTCTCTTAGAATATGTCTTCAGCCACTTCGAGTAGTTCTTCGTCGCCCTCCGGTAGTTCCACAGAGAACAATTTAGAGAGTGATTCTGAGAGTAGATCTTCACAAGTAGGTACCTCAACTTTTAGGAGCCAAGTAGGAACTTCTACTCCCCAAACCAGCACTTCATTTTGCCGTAGAGATGCCCTTGGGGAAATCAAAGATGAAGCCGAGGATAGATTTGATGAAGACACTTGGTTCGCCGCAGATGAGAAGAGGAACAAGATGACCAAAGAAAGCATAGTTGAGCTTTTGAAGGAGTATCCTTTGCCTCCTCCCTTTTCTGCTCGGGTTCCTGCACTCCAAGAGCCTGCCAACTATGGTACGAACTTGGAAACGAGTGTCTACGAAGGTCAGATTAGATCTGGCTATAGGGTTCCCATGCACCCCTTTGCTGTTGCCTTTTTCAACCACTATAAAATGGCGCCAGGTCAACTTGTGCCCAACGGATGGAGAAAACTAGTTGGGTTGATCTATCTTGTGCAGACCTCAGGGTATCCAGTGACTGTTGATGATTTCATGAGATTATACCTTGAGGTATGCTTTATAAAGAGTGTGGCGAAAGGTGATGGTTGGTATTATATTCACAACCGAATCAGAGTGATAAAGGGAGGTCCCAAGTCCAACAAAGGCTGGCACTCCCGATACTTTTTCATTCAGAGGCCAAGCGGCAAATGGGAGTTCCCAAGAAAGTGGAACGGTTTCTGTAAAGATTTTGAAAAGGATGGGTTCTTGTCTCCCAATGCTGTGACCAAGAAACTGCTCGATCACATAAAGAGGAGGGGTGTTCTCAATATTGATGAGCCCCTTACAGATCAAGAGATGCGGCATGCGAGGCTCATCCCTCCCGCCTCCGACACGCCTGTTTCTCCAACTCCTGTTCTAGAACCTCGAATTATTTCGAAGCCTAAGGCTCAGGACCCGACGATAGATACGTCGTCTTCTAGGACCCCAAGTTTAGGTAGAGTCTAAAGCAATGTTTATGTATTCCTTTCCTACGTAATTGTAAACATGTTCCTTAACCCTTTCCTTTTTACAGAGATGGCTGGCAAAGGAGGAGGTGCAAAAGGTGACTTCATGGGTCTGCTGCAAAAGGCTTCGAAGGGGAAAAGGAAAGAGAGCACGGGGGATGGTTCTTCTCCCGTTGTAAAAAGGCTTCGCGCGCCAACTCCTCCAGTACCCCCGCTGGTGGTTGAGGATCTTCCCATCGAGAAGGATCCCATTTTCCGTCCCAGATGGACCATCAAGAGGGGCGACTCGGGAATGCCCCATTCGCATGTCTCCGCTCAACACTTAGCTCACGGAGTGTTGCCAAGTGACAAACTAATCTTGGAAAACCAGCCTCATGAGGCCTTTGCTATGGCGCACGTCCAGGCTGCTTACAACGTAATTGGAATTACTTCCCTCTTTTTGTCGCTGTCAATTAAACACTTCTTCCTACCCCATAACCGTCTTCATTTCCCTTTCCTTTTCAGGCATACTGCTATAGCAGCCAGATGCAAGACAGGTTCTCGATGGCGATGGACGTGGCTCGCAACGCTGAGACGGATAAGAGAGCCGCCGAAGGCAAGGCTGACAGACTTGATAAGGAGGTCAAGAACCTCAAGACGGAGAATGCTGATCTGCTTACCAAGCTTGGTCGTCTGGAAAAGCGATGTGAGAAGCTGAGGCATGAAAAGTCGGAGGTCGGGAACAAGGCCATCCATGCGTTCCTTGATGGTACAGCTGGTGATGAATGGCTCCGGAGGCGGACTGAAGACGGGCTTTCCATCTTTCAAGAGGGCTTCCAAAAAGCCAAGGAACTAACGTTGGCCAAGTATCCAGACCTTTTCTTGGACGACGTTGTGGTGCCCAGCTTTGAGTCGCCGTCTGGTGAAACGGCCATGCCTACTGAAGCTGGGGATGCCATTTCTCCCGGGGAGAAGAGTGTCCGATCCGGAGATGCTCCTGTATCTTAGGATAACTTACCTCTATTCCCCCTATCTTGCAATTTCCGTTTGATGTGCTCCTAAAATTTGTGTTGCCTCAGAGGCTTATGAGTGCTAAACAATCTTGTTTCGGATATGTCATTTTTTGTGATGCTCTTACTTTTGACATGAGCTTTTATCGTCAGCTAAGGGCTGGCAAAGAAGTATCTTTCTCACGCTTGGTATAATTTCGAATTAACAAGACAGGGTGGGGCGACGATCCCCCGCATGGCTTTGCCATTTCTCGGACTAGAATTAAAGCTAGACCGTGTTAGGTAAGACTTGTGTCTTACCCTATCACAATGGGTGATATGTTGCTTGAGCAACATTCGTGGTTTTACTTTGACGCGAACCCTTATCGTCAGCTAAGGGCTGGCAAAGAAGCCTCGCACTCACGCTCGGCCAGATTTCGAATTAACAAAACAGGGTGGGGCGACGATCCCCCACATGGTTTTGCCGTTTCTCGGGCTAGAACTAAAGCTAGACCGTGTTGGATAAGACTTGTGTCTTACCCTATCACAATGGGTGATATGTTGCTTGAGCAACATTCGTGGTTTTACTTTGACGCGAACCCTTATCGTCAGCTAAGGGCTGGCAAAGAAGCCTTGCACTCACGCTCGGCCAGATTTCGAATTAACAAGACAGGGTGGGGCGACGATCCCCCACATGGTTTTGCCGTTTCTCGGGCTAGAACTAAAGCTAGACCGTGTTGGGTAAAACTTGTGTCTTACCCTATCACAATGGGTGATACTTTGCTTGAGCATCATTCTTGGTTTTTACTTGGTCGGGCGGTCTACTTGGGAAGTCTGCCCGGGCATTGAATTTACGTCGTTCTTGGGACTATGGACAACGTTATCCGAGCTAACCATTCATCGTTGGGATAATGTAGGCGAAAAGATATACTTCTTTCCAAGAATGGTGAAGATCTTTATATTAAGTAGGCGAAAAGATATACTTCAAACTGAAGGAGAGGAAGAAGATTTTTATTATAATCGAAATACTTCATCTCTACTATCATTCTGTGTTCTATCCCCCATTTCCCCACAAAAAAGGAAAACGTCTTATAACAGATACAAGACTCTACTGGTAGTACGGCCTCAAGTTGTCTGCATTCCATGTTCGCGGGATCGCTTCTCCTGAAAGTGTTTCAAGTGAGTAAGCGCCTGGTCTAAGCACCTTCGATATTTTGTAAGGTCCTTCCCAGTTTGGCGACAACTTCCCCACGGCAGCCTTCGGGTTTGAAACTCCCAATTTTCTGAGGACTAGATCCCCAACTCTAAATATCCTCATTCGAACCCTTCGATTGTAGAATCGCGCGACTCGTTGTTTGGTTGAAATCACCCGATCTAAGGCTTGGGCTCGCACATCATCTAACAAATCCAGATTTCCTCTGAGATTCTCCTCGTTTTCTGCCTCAAAGAATTGCAACACTCGAACAGTGGGGAGGCCCACCTCTACGGGAAGCAGCGCCTCTGTCCCGAAACACAGCAGAAATGGTGTCTCGCCTGTCACCGAATGAGGTGTTGTGCGGTATGCCCAAAGTACCTTCGGAAGTTCATCAACCCATGCCCCCTTAGCATCGTCCAGCTTTCTCTTCAACCCTTGAAGGATTGAACGATTCATGTTCTCTGTTTGTCCATTGGATTGGGGATGAGCGACTGATGTAAAACGGAGACAGATAGAAAGACCTTCGCAAAAGCTTCGAAAGTTAGAATTATCGAATTGCTTCCCATTATCGGTGATCAGGATCTTTGGAATCCCAAAGCGACAGACAACGTTCTTCCAGAAGAACTCTTCGCATTTCGACGCCGTTATGGTAGCCAACGATTCGGCCTCAGTCCATTTTGTGAAGTAGTCGATGGCAACTATCACAAATCGCCTTTGCCCGGTAGCCATCGGAAAGGGGCCCAAAATATCCATCCCCCACATTGCAAACGGGATTGGGGAAGTTAAGATACTAAGGGGCGCTGCCGGTGTGTGTGTAAGAGGAGCGAATTTTTGACATGGGTCACACCTTTTCGTGAACTTTATCGCGTCTCTCTGCATCCCTGGCCAGAAATAGCCTTGCCTCAAGATTTTGTGCGCTAGATTTCTTCCACCCAAATGTTGTCCGCAAATACCTTCATGAACCTCCTGTAACGCATAATCTGCCTCTTTAGGGGTCAGGCACTTTAGGTATGGCAGGCTAAAAGACTTCTTGTATAGCACACCATCTACAAGGGAAAACCGAGCAGCTTTAGCCCGTAGATTACGTGCTTCGCTTCTCTCTATAGGTAACGCTCCCGATGCGAGGTACTGAATGATCGGGTCCATCCAGCACGGTTCATGCTCTATCACATCCACTTCATTCGAGAGCTGGATACTTCTTTCTTCGAGGAACTCAATGTATATTGCACGTGAGAACTCCGAAATGTCTTCGGAGGTCAGTCTTGACAGTGAGTCTGCCTGGGTATTTTGGTCTCGCGGTATGTGGCGGATGGCGAAATTCTTGAACTTGGCGGCTTCTGTCTTCACGGCCTGGAGATATTGGGCCATTCTATTATCTTTCGCTCCATACTCTCCCAATATATGATTCACAACTAACTGGGAATCGCTGTGTACTGAAAGGGAGTCGACTTTCAGAGATTGTGCCAACCTTATTCCTGCTAATAGCGCTTCGTATTCCGCTTCATTATTTGACGCCTGAAAGTTGAAGCGAAGGGCATACTCAATCTTGAACTTTTCGGGGCTGATAAGTATAAGCCCGGCTCCGCTATTTCCAGCCTTTGAAGAACCGTCGACATAAAGAAGCCAAGGGTCCGAAACTTCGGAAAGAATCAACTGCTGGGGGTCTTCCGGTATTGTGCACTCAACAACAAAATCTGATAAGGCTTGAGCCTTAATTGCTGTACGGGGTTGGTACTTGATATCAAATTCACCCAGTTCCACCGACCAGTTTACCAATCTCCCCGACGCATCAGGATTTTGGAGTACTTTCCCCAGCGGCTGATCAGTCAACACAACGATGGTGTGTGACTGGAAATATGGTCTCAGTTTTCTAGCCGATGTGACGAGGGCAAGCGCCACTTTGTCTATTCGAGGGAATCTGGTCTCCACGTCTTGCAGGACCTTGCTTATATAATAAACAGGTCTTTGCTTGCCTTCTTCTTCTCTGATCAAGACCGTGCTCACCGCAACCTCACTGATGGATAGGTATATGAACAAGTCTTCACCAGTGATTGGCTTTGTAAGAAGCGGCGGGGACGATAAGTAACGTTTTAATTCCTCGAACGACTTTTGGCATTCTTCTGTCCACTCGAAATCTTTCGCCTTCCTGATAGCCTTAAAGAAGGGGAGGCATTTTTCTGCTGATTTCGACATGAACCTTCCTAAGGCAGCTACTCTTCCTGTGAGTTCCTGAACCTGCTTGATTGTCTTAGGCGGCTTCATGGCATGAATGGCGCCTATCTTCTCAGGATTGGCTTCAACACCCCTCTGAGATACCATGAATCCTAAGAATTTCCCCGACGCTACGCCAAAACGCACACTTGAGTGGGTTTAGCTTCATGTTATAAGCTCTCAAGATTTCAAAGGTTTCTTTGAGGTCTTCCACATGAGCCTCTGCTTTTACACTCTTCACCAGCATGTCGTCAACGTATACCTCCATATTCTTCCCAATTGAATCGTGGAAGATCATGTTAACAAGGCGCTGATAAGTTGCCCCTGCGTTCTTTAGTCCGAAAGGCATGACTTTGTAGCAATATAATCCTCGTTCTGTAATAAAGGCGGTCTTGGGAATATCGTCCACGCACATCTTGATCTGGTTGTAGCCAGAATACGCATCCATAAAGCTCAACAGCTCATGACCTGAAGTTGCATCAATCAAGATATCTATTCGTGGTAGCGGGTAACTGTCCTTTGGACACGCCTTGTTGAGGTCAGTGAAGTCGATGCATATTCGCCAACGGTCGCTCGACTTGGGTACCATCACGACATTAGCTATCCAATCGGGGTATGATATTTCCTCGATAAATCCGGCTGCCAACAACTTGTCAACTTCTTCTTCGATTTTTACCTGTCTTTCTGGAGCGAAGGTTCTCTTCTTTTGCTTGACCGGCTTCTTGAGCGGGTCCACATTCAATCTATGGGTGATCACTTTCGGATCAATCCCGGGCATATCCGATGCCGTCCAAGCGAAGATATCTGAGTAGTTCCGCAATAAGTCCACAAGCTTGAGCTTGAGGTCGTCTGACAGTCCTGTGCCTACCCTAACTGTTTTCTCTTGGTTGCCTGGGTACAGCTCGATATCAAAGAGGTCTTCGGCGGGCTTGCCTCTTTCGACTTTGGTCTCATCCCTCAAATCTTCAATCATGAGGGCTTCATTGGCTCTGTTTCGGCATGACGCCATGTAGCACTGCCGAGCCACCACCTGGTCTCCCTTGACTTCCCCTACTCCATTCTCCGTGGGGAATTTCATTTTCATGTGGTATGTTGATACCACAGCCCTTAACTGGTTTAATGCAGTTCGGCCCAAAATTGCATTATATGCTGATGGAACACGTACCACCACGAAATCTAGCATCAGCTTAGCTTGGTTCGGAGGGGCACCTACAGTCACTGGTAATGCAATAATTCCTTCGCAAGCGACAGGGTGGTTAGAGAAACCGTATAGAGGCGTATCTATCTTCCGCAAGCGGTCGGATGGGATGTTCATTCTTTGAAACGCCTCGTAAAAGAGTACCTCCGCTGAGCTTCCATTATCTACGAGGATTCTTTTCACGTCGAAGTTTCCCACCCGGAGTGTGACTACTAGGGGGTCGTCATGAGGTATTCTTGTGTCTCCCACATCATCATCAGAGAAGGATATTGTCTTGGCCGGTTCCTTCTTCTGCTTTTTTGTCGACGGTCCCATAGTTGTGAGGACTTCCCTTACGTAAGCTTTTCGTCCTTGTCCGGAAGATCCTCCTGCCGCGATTCCTCCTGAGATAGTATTGATGACGCCCGCATTCTCTCGTACTTCATCTCTTCCTGCTAAGGGGGTGGTTTCCCTCTTTTCATTTCTGCGATTGACATACCCTCGCAGATGTCCCCGTTTGATAAGGGCTTCTATTGCGCGCTTGAGCGATTCACATTTGTCGGTAGTGTGACCATGATCATTGTGGTAATGGCACCACAAGTTCCTATCTCTCTGACTGGGCGCCGACCTCATCTTCTCTGGTCTTTCCAGTATCTCTTTATCCTTTATCTCATGGAGAATCTGTGACGGTCTAGCATTCAATGGCGTCAGATTCTTCATGTCGAACATTTCTTTTGGGCGCCTTTCGTCTCTCCTTGAACGCTTAGAACCCCGTCCACTTCTTGGACTATCTTCCCGGGCTCTCTTTTCTTGTCCTTGCTCATTGTCTCCTCTGTGTTCTTTGTGGGTTTCCAAGTATTCTTCGGCCTGGATGTATTTGTTGGCCTTCTCCAACAAGTCACTCATGTTTCCAGGGGGGCTCTTGTTTACCGCAAATGCAAACTTGGTTGTAGGACGAAGCCCGCGCATAAAGGCGGTGTATTTTACTGACTCGTCCAAGTTGTCTATTTCTAACGTCGCCGCGTTGAAACGTCCCAAATACCGCGACAGCGATTCGTTCCTTTCTTGGACTACATTGAGGAGACTAGCCGAATTCTTCCTCCGAGTTCGGCTGCTCACAAAATGTTTCTGAAATGAGTCGGATAGCTGGGCGAAGGAATGGATAGACCTGGGTCGTAGGGACTTAAACCACGCATGCGCCGCCTTCCTTAAAGTGGTTGGGAATGCCCGGCACATGACGGCGTCCGAGACTTGGAGGAGCAGCATATTTGTTTGGAACTGGTAGACGTGCTCTCCGGGGTCTCCGTTCCCATCATATAAATCGCACTGCGGCATCCGAAAATTAGGAGGGAGTTTCGCCTTCTCAATTCCTTTGGACAGGGGGTATCCCGAATCATCCCTGGGAGGAGTGTATTCCTCCGGGCATGTCCCGGAGGTGGGTTTGCGAGAAGTTCGTCCTTGGGGACGGACTTTACGTCCGGGGGGATGAACTCGTCCTTGGGGACAATGTTTTTGCCCCGTGGAGCGTCGTCCCCGAATTTTGTCGCTTGCTGCGGGAGGCGAATTCGTGCTGTCCTCTATTGACTTCTCTCGTCGGAGATATGATTCGCTTCTGTCAACATGTCTTGGTTGGTAACTGGGATCAGTCTCTGACTTATGGCTTCGACCATATCCGGACCTTGAGGTCAGTCTAAGGCGAAGGTCGCTGGGATCCAGATGTGTCTGGTTCGTAGAGATCGTCGGGGCCACCGCCTCGAGCTTCTTCTGTAAGGTAGTCACCACGCCCTTAAGTTCCTGGACTTCTCTGGTCAGGTTTGCATTCGGAGTATCAAACAGCTTTCGGGTCAGGCGATGGCGTAAATCTCCCCTCTTTAGAAGAGGGGTTGGGGAACGAGTTCCCTGGGAACTGTCAGTTGTATTCGGGGTGACTGAGGTCACATTAATCCGGTCGTTCGAGGAATGGTGTTGGGATGGTGTCGGTTTACGCCCTCTTCGGCGGGAGCAACTTGATCTTGCTCGCCGATTTTGGACGGAGCGACTGGCTGCAGGAGCGTCTGAAGATGATTTCCTTGCCATGTTCCCTGTCGGTCCCACGGATGGCGCCAAAATGTTGCTGCTAGAATATTGATCGGGATCCACGGCTAGGAATTGGACCTGCAAAATAGAACACGGAGTGACCACCGGGGATGTTCCGGTGGAGGCGGCTCCGATGCTAAAGTCAGAACGTTGCTACTAGGGTAGAGCTCTGAATAGCGTAAGAATGCACTGGGTGCTTGTGTGTGCTTGTCTGTGTACCTGAGGATTTTCCCCTTATGTAGGCCATTTCCCAGACTCCTCTCTCCTTTAGGATTCTTTCCTCGCTGATCCCTCACGTAGTAGAGTCCTACCAGGACTAATCCTTTTAGCAGTTGAGTCCTAAACGGATTCTATCACCTCCCTCAGACTCTGTCCCGATACAGATTCCTCAGTTCCGCTCAAAGTCATCCATGCCACGTGTCATAAGTTGGTTAGGGGGATATTTTAGCTATATCACTTGGCTTCTCCAGCTTTCCGCCACCCTGCAAGTTGCCAGCCACAAACTAAAGTAGTCCGACCACCACCTGACCCTATAGCTGGCATGGCCAACGTCTAAGGAAATAGATTACTTCCTTGTTACAATAGCAAAAAAACTTCGTCCAGTTACCTTCGACATTCTTGCGTCTAAAATGTCGCAATATGTTGTTATCTAAAGTTGCTTCAGTTGAACATAAAGAACACCATCCAACCTTCCTCCCAACCTTGCTCTTTGGTTAATAGACACCATTTCTCATCTTTTATCTCCAAAAAACACAAAGACTTCCGCAAGCTTTTCATGGTTTCTCTGTCCTGAAGAACCACTTTTATGTGGAAAGAGTTAACTTTCATAAATGGCACTGCAGTTGATCTTAACTTATCTATGCTACGTTAGGGTTAGACTTGCTTCGATGTGTTCATGCAGTGCCCAAGATAGGATGCAGTTATAGACTCCACCAGTTCGTGGTCTACATGCGACGGATGGGCTGATAAAAGAAACTAAATAATGAAGAAGAATGGGGACGATTCTAGGTCACCATGTTTTCCTGAATTACCATCCTTGAGTTTTAGATGCAGCAGACATATGCACATATTTAAGTGTGCCCTTAAGCTTATACTTTGCAATATCACGTAAAAGAAACTCCGCAGTCGTGCCCTTTAATGCAAGTAAGTCCTTAAGCATAAACTTCATATTACACAAAGGAACTTTGCTAGAGTAATAAGGCAAACATGACCAATAAAGTAGTGAGAAAAAAAGAAAACGAAAAACAACAATCAAAACTTGCATGTATTGAACCATACATAGCACAAAGTAACTGAAACGCTGCATTCCATTTGGTTCTGATAGAAATAAACTCATCATACCTTCGAGAATTCAGATAGAACTAACAAAGAATCCTTCCTGTAGCCTGCTTCCTCGAGAACATGGGTCAGGACTTGCTGGATAAACAGAACCAGATACATGGATATAATAAGCATTAGCTCTCATCTTTATCAAAAATTAGTACTAACATAGCTTCTCTATACTATTTGTATCTTCAATCAAGCTGTAAAACCAATTACATGACCCACCAGTTATAAAATTCTGGAAACTACGATATTTGGAAGGATTAAATTTAATTTGTTTGAAAACAAAAAGACATAAATTAAAGTTTCTAATCCTTCAGCCTCAAATTTTTTTTTTTTTGCTGCCATCCACAAATAACAATAATATCTCAATTGAATAAGATGTCCTTTTATCACTTTCCCCATAACCTGAATGCTAAACCACATCCAAGAAACTTGGAGGATGCAGATATTAAGTCAAAACAATTAACATGGTAATTGAGCAAAAGTAAACCAAAAGAGAAAGATGAAAGATTTTGAGGTTTCATGAGGTGGACCTCTGCATATATCCTTTAGGGAAGTTACTTTATAATTTCTTTCATTTTCGTCTGTAATACTTAGTTGACATGATTTGCAGTTTGCCTATAGATGTTATGTGCTCTATAAAGTACGGTTAACCCAGCATACAAAAAATCATTGAAACAAAAAGAGAAGAAACAAAATGACACAGTCAAATCGCGCAAAACGTCCAGATATAAATTAAGACCAACCTCCCTTCGTTGTTCAGATATAAATTGTCCAGTCAAATCGCGCAAAACGTCCAACAAATCATGGAATGTGACCTTCCCATTGCCGTCCGAATCATATACCTTAAAAATGACTACAAAGAAACACAAACCATAAGGAAAAGTCAAAGGACTAATGCCAGGGAGACAAATGGGAATATTCAAGAGAAAAAGAAGACAAAAGTATGTAGGCTGGAAGTTACATTGCAATAGAATAAGTAATTACATTCTACTTTTTGTTGCAAGGTTGAACGAAAACTAAATGCAGACAAGAATGCTACAAATTCCTTAAAATCCAATCCATCCAGCATCCTGAACAATCTCTGGAAAAATAAGAAAGAACACAAGGAGAAAAAAACAGAATTAATAGCATCCTCAGTACTTTCTTCGACCAATAGCTTTGGATCATGTAGACTATGTAAAAAGCAATAAGAATGTGAAGGTATTTATGATCGCCAAATGTTTCAAACTTTGAGATGCATCACCACTTTTTGGTACCCGATAGAACCAAGAAGAAAAAAAGGTAATAGAAAGTAAACCATTAATATCCGAATGTTTCGCCATCTTCTGACACATCACACTTTTAGGTGGTAAATGCTTTTCACCCATTATAACTTTAGTAAAGAACCAAACAGAAAAAGAAATGCAACAGATATAGGTACACAGTAAACATACACACACATGTCTATATATATGTGCATACAAATACACAGGTAAACATATACACATGAGGAATACAAACATATGTATAAACATATAAAGGACCCTGAAGCAGAAAATTCCTCGACCAAATGTAATAATCACAATTTGAAGCTTGAATCTATGGCTAGATATTGACAATCAACCATAACTAGTCAACGCTTGAGCAAATATGGTCTTCTGTTCTTTCAGCAAAGCACTGTATGTCTTGGATCAGAGACTAGATCTTATTAAGATTATGAAATGCAAAGATGTCAATTTCCTGAGATTTAGGATCCCAATTTTCATTGCTCATATGTTTGCTACTCTAATTCAATTTTTTTAATCAGAACCTCAGAATTAAGGGTTACTGGTCCAACCGGGGCCCAATCAACCTCATAAAATTCAATAAATAACTTTAAATAAAAAACTTACCCAGAAAAATTATGAGGTCATAAAAATAGTTCATAAAAAATGGTCAGAACAATTCATTAAACTGATCCTTTAACAACTAATATTCCAATATTTTAGAATCCCAAAAAAACTTGTCCTGAAAATATTGCCGTGCCCTGCATAGTAGCATAACGCATTGAGAAGAAAAGAAAATGTCATAATATATTAGTGATATGATTCATTTGGATTCTAAAGAAGAACAGAGGCAATGAACCAAAAGCCGCAATTAGTCAAAATATGGCCACAACATAACAGATGTGGAAGGCCAAGGCAGCAAGACCATCAAGAAGATAAATGGTGGGTCCAAGGAGGAAGATGGAGATTACAGATCAATACTTAACAGAATTGTTAAATTGCGCTTACAGATCAATACTTATATAGTTATATTATATCCCAATGCTGAATCAGCTTGTGAAATTGTACTTAGCTTTCAAAATTCAGAGATTAGAGAGGACCGAGTCCAGATTTGAGCTTTCAAAGATAAGATGACCAAATTACCAACAACTCCCTCTTTTTCAACCTGGTACAAAGCTACAACTTCGGGCAGGTATAGTGATTTCCACCGGTACGTAGCGTATCGGCCGATATTACCAAAAAGGGTATGTACCAGCCGAAACGACCAGTACAGAATGAAATGTATAACTATGGACCAGACCATATTGACAAGTCGATCACTTCACTCATGATTTGTTCAGCTTTTCAAGTTTTCGCATGGTTTTGGGAAGTGTCAGTTATTGGATTTTGATCGGTTCAAAAAGTTGAGCGGTTCACGGTCCAGCCAGTCCAGTCCGACTTCTATGACATTGCTCAAATTTTGACTAGGAACATCATTAAGTAAGTCACATTTTCAAGCCCACATGACGTTGCACCGGGATAACAGCGCAATATAGTACTTATCAGTAACATACGCTAAACATACTCAGATCCCCATCACCTGCTAGCAAATTCACAAGTCCAAGTTTCAACAACTGAATGTTTACCTCACTCATCGTCTTCCCACATTTGAATGGCCAATTTATGCTAATTCTATTTAAAAAAGTCATTTGAGTTTACTCTAATCTTTAACTGTTCAGGTTAACCTATGAATCTGTTAAAAAGTAAAAGGGAGCTCCAAATTCGGGACGGAGTACATACGCATCAAACGCATACACACAGTTAGAGATGTAGGTTAAATTGAACTTGTCAAACAAACACTCCATCCGCTTTATACATAACTATAGGAATCCAACATCCAAACATAAAAATGAACTTAAATAGTCATCACAATTTAGTATCTATAGTTTGACAACTTAAACTAGGCAAAAAAAATCTGAGTAAAGCAAACGTTTCACGTCCAATTTGCAAGATGTTCATACTTATGAAACGGATGGAGTAATGCTAATTCACTTATCAAGCTGAACTTTTTAAGTGCTCAGCCAAAAAGTCTAAAGCGGATTATAATTTTGGGATGGGAATAGATCAAAACCTGAGAAAGAGGATTGACGGCAAATGCGGGAACGGAGAGGAACTCCTCGGCGGAGATGAGTCCACCGCCATTGCGATCAAGCTGGCAGAACCGTTGGTACAGTGAAACTATCTCCTGCTGCGAGACTAGATGGAAAAAAGAAGAGTACAAAAAAACCCAAATTAGCGTCACCAGGAAAGCTATCTTGATGATTAACAGCTAATAAACTTGGCTAAAAAAGCTGATTGAGTCGCTGATGAGTGAAGTCCATACAGCAGGTGCGGGCTTACAGGTGTGATCGCAGTGCTCTTGGACCTCTTCGATGTCGTATTGGGTGAGCATTGACGAGGTGTTGCCCATTTCTTGGTCTTCGGTTCTGAGTTACAGGGGAGAGATGGAGGAAGCTTTCTGGCTGATGGTCTCAGGCAATTTGGCGAAAAGAGGGAGCGTTCGGTTATCTGCTGCGGAAATATTAATCACTGTGTTTCTCCAACTAACCTGCCGTGTCACTGTCAATATTTCCGGCCCCTTGTGCTCTCACTTTTTCATTAATTCCAATTTTTCATGTCTTAAAAACGCCAACAAAAAAAAAAGGTGTAAAACATTCTATTTTGATTGCTTTGTATGATTTTTATCACTTTTTTTATTGTTAAATATATACCGTAACGGCAACTGTCAGTCTTTTAGTGACACATAAACAAATAAAAAAATATATCAAAATTTATAATATAATAATAACAGATTGGTAGTAATTTTAGAATATAAAATTATGATTAATATGTCAAATACCACTTTAAACTTTACTAAAATGTATATATATTGATTGGATATCATTTTTCAATACATTTTCATGTCACAACAAGTGAGGTGTACCACGTTAGCAGATACGTAAGGAGTTGTTGAACAATTTTGAGTAATGTGATTTTAAAAAGAGAGTTTGAAAATGATGAACTGACACAATATTTTCGGAAATACTAAAACATTATAACAAATGGAATCTATTCAATCCTTAATCATAATATGTTTAGTAATATCTTGTGGAACATTACAAGCGAGAAACGTAGTAAGTTCTTATTTGTTAGAGAAAAGACCTATAAAGAAAAAATGTCTATGAGGAAAACTTTTTTTGTACCTTGCAATATTTGGTGAATAAAAAAGTCATTTTTTGATGAAAACAATTCACAAAACCAAGAGCAAATCATGTTTGAATATCTGGAAAACAACTTATCAGTTCAAAGTTGGTGAGTCATTTTTCTCATGTTTAAACTGTGCACCAACCCTCTTTTTGCCTACTCCAGTAACTGTCCAAAATCTTCTATCTCTCCTCTCCCACTCCAAATCTAAATTCTTTCACGCGCGGGTAAAATAAGAGAAGTTGCCAACGCAATCGGGTCGTCCATTCTGAAAGGATGGATGGCTTAGATCTTTTTTTTTAAACAAATTTTGTCAAACGTCCGCAACATAATGTAGCGGACTGATCCTGACAATTGTCAGTCAAAACGTTATCTGTTACACAATGTGGCGGACGATTTTTTGACTGACACATCTCACATCCTGTCCACATGTCACATCAGTCATGTCCCCCACGACTGTTACGTTGTCCCCATCCACTCTGTCGGTCACATAATGTGACGGACGGCCTATATATATACACAAAACCCTAATTTTCAGCTCTTTTTTTATTTTTATCTCCTTGAGATCCACTTGCTTCCATTTTCAGCTCCCTTTAAGTTCCAAGCTTCAAGTAACACTTGTTTCAAGCTTCACTCAAGTAAGGTAAATTTTATGAAAGGTGAAGTTTTCTTTTTGGATTGAATGATAAAGTTTCATTTTCATCTCCTTCAGATTCACTTGCTTCCATTTTCAGCTCCCTTCAAGTTCCAAGTTTCAAGTTACACTTGCTTCAAGCTTCACTCAAGCAGGGGTAAGTTTGTGAATGGTGAAGTTTTCTTTTTGGATTCAATGATGAAGTTTCTTTTTTTTTGGTTGAATATATAACTTTTTTTTTGGTATTATCTTTGTTGTATTTATCAGTCTCTTCATCAAAGTAATTTTAATTTGTGATGTTCAAGAAATTAATTTGTTAACTCCAAAAATTTATTATAGTTAAGTTTGAATTTTGTTAAATTATGTTTGTTGTATTTTGGCATGCTAAATTCTTTACTCATCTTAGTAATTTTAATTTGTTATGTTGAAATAATTAATAATTATTAAATTAGATATACTTTTGAGATTATGTTTATTATACTTGTCATGCTAAATTGGTCTATTCGTCAAGGTAATTTTGATTTGATATGTTCAAGAAACGTCATTTGATCGTTAAGCGTAATTTATTTCTACATAGGATTTTGTTTCACAATGTCTGATTTTGTGTCAACCTCCAACTCCCCCAGTGGATGCTAGTGATCCGTATCTAGGGTGAACATTTCAAACATTTGAGGAAGCCGAAGAATGTTTTCAAGCGTATTCATTGAGGATTGGTTTTGTTATTAGAATAAAGACTACAAGAACAAGCAACATAACAAAAAAAATGCTCTCGCTTATCCGAGTGTTATAGGAGCAGACACCCACTGCAAAATGAGACACACGTCGGTAATGATGATAGTGATGATGACGAAATATGATATGTACGGAGAAGACGGGACTGCTTTGCAGGCACGAATTACAAGGTCAAGATGTTCGTAAGCCATAAATCTAAGCAAGGTCATTGGCTTATTATTGGCTTGGAATTGATATACAATCACCCGTTAGTAACCCCTTCTAAGGTCAGTCAGATGCATCAACACAAGAAGATGGGTAATGTTACAAGGAGCCTGATTCACACAAGAAGATAGGACCTACCGACATTGTCAATGTTCTTGTTGAACAGGCTGGGGAAATTCAGAATCTAAACTTCAACACGACAGACGTTCGTAATGCGTTTCAAACCCAAAGATGAGTCGTGTATGACCAATCATGCTTAATCCACAATGAGCCTATTGAAGCGGATGCAGATGGAGGACCCGCAGTTTACTTACAAGTATAAACTTGACGACGAGCATCGAGTTACCATAATTTTTTGGGTCAATGGTCGTTCGAGACTTGCTTATAAGCATTTTGGAGATGTTGTGACTTTCGACACCTGTAGTATCCCGAACTTTGGGAGAGGTTTAAATAGCTATCGGTGCTCTGAAAAAATATATGGGCGTTAATTATAAGCAATGCTCGGGTATTAATAATACATAGGAGGTTAAATAGATTTCGGGACAAAAATGTAATTTTCAAAATTTTGAGAGCATTTTTGTAATTTTAGAAAACATTGGGGCACAAATGTAAATTATGATTTTAGTGATGAAAAATAACGAAGTGGGTGATAGTATATGTTTTAGTGACATTTAGTCAAATTAATAAGGATTAAAAAAAAATTGGGGCTTAAATGTAATTATATGAAATTTGGGGGGTTATTTTGTAAATTTGGAAACTTGAGGGGCTATTTTGTAAATTTTAAAATTTATGCTTTATGTGTCAAATTTCAAAAACTATTTGCTTCGAATAATGCCACCTCCTCCTTATTTATTTGGTGACTAGCCACTTAAATTATAAAGTAATCAATTGGGATAAAGTCTTAAAGGAAATTAAGAGGAAAAAAAAGAGGGGAAAAAGAGGGGATTTCCATTTCGAGAAAGCATGAACAGTAACGAAGCATGAAGCTAAAAATAGATAAGAGAAAAGAGAAATAGGGGCTTCCGGGGGCAAGGAATTAAGAGGGATCAAGCATAGATTTTCAAGGGGTTAAAGCTAAAGACTTTCGGTTAAGATAAATTAGCTGTGGACCCAGGTAAGGGATTCTATCTGAACTGTAGATAAGGACTTTTGTCCGAACCCTTATTTTAATAACTCGTACTCGTAAGTACTCCTTTCATTTACTTATGACTAATGTCGAACTCTGATGTATGAATTGATATCAGCGTGTTATTGCCCAGAAAATCCCAATATTGAACCTGAATCGGTTATTTGGAAATCTTGTAATGCTCGCCTGTTATTACATGCTGAGTAAATTTGATAATCGTATGTTATTCTGATTTGTCATCGCTATTCGGTTGGACTTTATTATGTTGATACAAGTTACATTACTTGTCTTAAAACGTTTATGGAGACTCTTATCGATGCTCATTAGCTATTACCCATCGAGCATTGAATAATATGTAACTCTGTTATAGTTGAAATATGCATTATTTGCCTTTAATGCCATGTTTTGAGCCTTACACGTGTATTGAAAATCCTATTCGATGCTCTGTATTTATTTCTCATTGTACACCGATTTAATTATTGTATTATCAATTGTTACGTTTTGTTAATTGGCATGAGATTCTGCATTGATGTGTTTTGGCGAGAATTGGTGTATGTTTGAAATATTGGTGTGGGCTAGTACCTTGACAGACTAAACAGTGTATTGGTGTGGACTAGTACCAAGGTACTAGTCGGTGTATTAGTGTGGGCTAGACCTTGAAGGACTAGCCGGTGTATTGATGTGGGCTAGTACCTTGAGGGACTAGTCGGTGTATTGGTGTGGGATAGTACCTTGACTAGCCGGTGTATTGGTGTGGGCTAGTACCTTGACAGACTAGCCGGTGTATTGGTGTGGGCTAGTACCTTGACGGACTAGCTGGTGTATTGGTGTGGGCTAGTACCTTGATGGACTAGACTGTGTATTGGTGCGACTAGTCGGTGTATTGGTGTGGGGCTAGTACCTTGATGGACTAGTCGGTGTATTGGTGTGGGCTAATTTCAATCATTTTGGAACCATTGAGCTATTCAGTTCGTTTGAAGTATTCGGAAACCATTGTCAATTGAATTCTTTGGAATTGTTTTGTAATCATATTGGTAGTCCTTGTACGACCTTACTCACCTTTTGTTTGATTCCTTTCTGTAAGTTTTGATCAATAGTGGATTGCTTGGGAATGGGGTTAGAGTCTGAGTGAGATTCTGATGAGCCCATCACCACTGTATATTAGGACCCCTGTGTGGGTCAGTTTTGGTAATTCCATTTTTAAGAATTTAAGTTGTAGATAACTTAAGCTGTAATAGTTTAAGCTAAGCAATTGTAATCCAGTAGTTTTGAGAAATCTGAGTTGGTGTTGGAATGATATGATTTAGAATATGTGTTAGTGAACAGATCTGACAGGTTTGATGTGACCTGGTAGGTTAACGACCCGGGAGTTCGGGTTGGCGGAGCTGCCGATTTTCGGGGGCTTTACAACACCACATACGGTACCAATAGGTACTCGATGCCGTTTGCTCTCTTCGCAGGCGTTAATCATTATTATCACTTCAACTTGTTCGGGTTCGCTTTGTTAAGGGGCGAGACGAGAGTTCTTTTGTATGGTTGTTTAGGACGTAGCTGGAAGTAATGAACTTCAAAGCACCCA